>BQNB010011233.1:0-81945 GCA_026074375.1 Tanacetum coccineum
TGGCAGTTATGTCCAAGATTCCTTGAGTGGGTTTGTCTAGACCGTGATAGAATATTTAAATAATAGCTCCTTTGGTCAGACCGTGCCCTTGACATTTTTTAAACATGCTCTTGAGTCGTAACCAAGCGTCGGTTAGACTTTCACATATGTTTTGAGAGAAATTTCTGATTTCAAGCAAAAGACGGTTAAATAACGAAGGTGGAAAGAATCTTTTTATAAAAGCTCTTCTCATTTGTAAGCAAAAGACAGTTAAATAACGAAGGTGGAAAGAATCTATTTATAAAAGCTCTTCTCATTTGTTCCCACGATGTTATAGACTCTTCATTGAGTTCGTTAAACCAGGTTTTTGCTTCATCGCACAAGGAAAAGGGAAATATTAAAAGCTTTACGGCTTCGCTTTGAGTTTCACCGTATTTGAACATGTCGCAGATTGCGAGAAATTCGCGGATATGGTCATGCGGATCGGCCCGCAGATAACCATCGAATATACTTTCCTGAATCATATTTAAGTGAGTACTATTGATAACAAAATTGTCATCAACATCGAGTTGAATAATAGCATAATTATGAGTTGGTGCTACAGTCTTAGTACTCTCCCACATGGGTTGATCATCAGGATCGAGAATTATTTGTTTGGGTTCGACATCCTCTTCAGGTATATTTATAACGACGTAGTCATTAACAGAAGAATGTTGGGTTGAAGATTCGATCCGAATGTATTCTTTTCGGAACATTTTAAATTTACAAGTCCTTGTTATTAAATTTTTATTAAATTTATATAATAGATTCACAAGTTGTTTTCCGTAAGATAGAAGATTTATACATACATTAAGCATTTTACAAAAAGACATTTTTCTATATATAATTAAAGCTAATAGGATAATATTCAAAATAAAGTAAATTATTTTTATATATTTTTTTATTTTTCTGGATTTATATATATATATATATAGCAAATTAGGATAAATAAATATAAGATTTTTTTGTTTGATAGGTACGGCGTATTTTAGGAAAAGGGCGTCGGCTTTTCTAAAAAATTTATGTTATTTTTTTTTGAAAATTATGATAAACTAGATAATTACAAATACACAAGGCATATAATCAAATAAAATACAATTCCAAATGATTATAGAACCTAAGAATAGCAGATTGGGGTTTTGGTTTTGGTTTTTGAATTAAGACTCTGTTTGTGAAACTTTGAAAGTGCGGCGTACTTGGGTAAAGTACGACGTACTTCCTGGGTTTTCAGGAAAACCGGCGCACAAATAGGATGTGCGGTGTACTTCCTGGAGAAAAATGATTTTTGGTTTTCGTTTGCCAAAAAACGGTACGACGAGTTTGAAAATTTTGTGAAACAAAATAGCACCTAAAACAAGCAACAAACTATAACAACTTAAACAATTCCCCGACAACGGCGCCAAAAACTTGATGTGTGTTTTTATAACTTTTAAATTTATAATACTAGAAATACCGATTTTTACTAAAAACACAACACTCGAGAAGTATACCCGTTCATGTATAGAATAACTTTAAGTAAGTCCAGGTTGTTCCATAGGAATTGAAGTTTTCACAGTTTGTAATTAAGGTGCTAAGGCTAAGATGATTGTCACGAATCAAATTAACCAAAACGAGCATATATCGAATATTGTAAAGAAAGTAATGAAGAGATGATTCAACAAGGAATTAAATTATGTTTGTTTAGGCAATGATCACTTAGATAATGATGTGTTTGGAATAGTGTTTATAAGTTTAGAGAATAAAGTTATCACAAGTTACAAATCCTTTCAGCCTTTAAATATAACAAGTGATTATATCGATTAATAACAACAAATCTTTTTGGCCTTTATAAGTTATTATAACCAATATATTAAGTGGAATGATCAAACACATATATAAAAAAACCCTTTCGGCCTATATTCTTATATAAAATACGTTTTACCAATTCAATAAACACATATCCAAACGCTCCATATAAAAGATCACATTATGACCAAACAAACATAAGATTACTACTCTATAATCAAAGTAACAAAATACATAACATTCATCATGAATTCAAGAAAGATCATATTCAAAAGAGTAACAAGGTTTATACCGACTTCAAGAGCAAAATATGGTGATTTTACAAGAATTTCCCAAAAACATCTTATTATATTCAAAGCAAAATCCGAAAACTATGAACAATTCTGTCACAATCAATTATAGATTCGAATAAACACTTCTATTATGCTTCTTTGATGGATCAAAACCTAGAAATTGATGGTGGAGAGTGGTGGTAGTCGATGGTGGTGATGGTGGTTTGAAGGGGTGTTTGGATCCTTGGTTTGTCAAGCCAAGATCACCAAAAACACATTTTCTAAGTGTTCTAAACGAATTGAGGTTTGTGTGTGTAAGAGATATGGAATGAGGTGATTAGGGGTTGTATTTATAGGCTAAAAATGGGCCAAAGTATGTCGCATAAACTTATTTGTGCGCCGCACATCGGGTGTTAATGCACTTAGCATTTTATTGCATTTAATTTTTCCTCAGACTAAAAAGTGCGCCACACTTTGGCCAAAACCGCCACAGTTTCTGCATATTTAGCTATTGGACTTTTTCATGGTTGTAGATAATTGAATTCAGCTCGCGTGGCCACTTGAACCAACTAAAACAGAGTTCGTATGACCGAGTTATGATCAAAACAGTGAACAGGTGTCGGGAAGCTCCGAGTTTGAGTTATTTCTTCGTTTAAGCTTAAATTCTTCGTGTAATCTTCCGTATTCTTCCACGACACTTATCATGAACCTATAATAGCAAATATACTTGATTAAGTACCAAAAGTTCACGAGAAATGATAAAACAAATGCAAATAACGTCGCCAAAAACATGTATAATTTAGGCGTTATCACACTTGTTAACCATCAAGAGGCGACTAAGGATATTTGGGATAAAGTCAAGTTACTAATGAAAGGTACTGAATTATCATACCAAGAACGTGAGTGCAGATTGTACAACTTGTTTGATAAGTTTGCTTATGTTTAGGGTGAAACACTGTATAAGTACTACTGAAGATTCTCTCAGCTGATCAATGACATGCATACTATTAGGATGACAATGCAACAAGTTTAAGTCAATACCAAGTTTCTAAATGCTCTTCCATCAAAATGGAGCAAGTTTGTCACTGATGTGAAGTTAGCTAAGAGTTTGTATACTACCAACTATGATCAATTATATGCATACCTTAGTCAACATGAACGACATGCTAATGAAGTTCGTATCACGCATGAAAGATATCCGGATCCTCTTGCATTGGTAGCCAACTCTCCAACTTTATACAATCCATCTCAGTCACCACAACATTCAGGTTCTTTAATGTATCCACCTCCTCAACAATTCACACTAGTTTATGCAACACCCATTCATCATCAACACCATTACACTCTAGTCAATCCACAACAACATTTAGTTTCCCATCAACCATTTATATCTCCTTTAGTGACACAACAATCTCAAGCTAAGTTTACCCAATTGGACTCTAGTCTTACTGTTCCTATGTTTTAGCAAGGAGAAGATCCGATTGAATGCATTAACAAAGCAATAACATTTCTGTCTGCTGTAGCATAAAGGTTTCCACCATCAAACAATCAACTCAGAACATCATCTAATCCTAGAAATCATGCAACCATTCAAGATGGTAGAGTCACCGTTCAACAATTTAAAGGAAGACAAAATCAGAGTTATGTTGGTACTAGAAACAGAGAAATTGCTGCTACTTCAAACGAAAATTTTGTAGCTGGTCAACCAAGAGTTGTGAAGTGTTATAATTGTCAAGGAGAATGGCATATGGCGAGACAATGTACTCAGTCAAAAAGGCCAAGGAATGCTGCATGGTTTAAGGATAAATTGATGTTAGCCGAATCTCAGGAAGCGGGTCAAATATTAGATGAAGAGCAACTTGCATTTTTAGCAGACCCTGGTATATCAGAAGCTCCAATTGCTCAGCAGACAATCCCTCAAAATTCAGCTTTCCAAACTAAAGACTTGGATGCATATGACTCAGATTGTGATGACTTATCCTCGGCCAAAGCTGTTTTGATGGCAAATCTTTTAAGGTGTGATCCTGAAGTTCTCTCTAAGGTACCATATTCTGATTCTTATCCGGATGATATGATTAATCAGAATGTGCAAGAGATGCAGTATTCTGTACAAACACATATTGACGATTTTCAAGATAATGAGATACATAGTGATAGTAATATCATTTCGTATTCTCAATATTTGCAAGAGTCACAAGATGCGGTTATTCAGGATACTAATTCTTTTGCACCTAATGATTTATTGGTGCTATCTTTGGTTGAACAAATGACTAATCACGTAGCTCATCTAGATAAGGAAAATCATATAGATAAAATGGTAAATGAATCATTAACCGTTGATCTTGAGAGATACAAAGAATGAGTCGTCATTTTTGAACAAAGACTTAATGTAGATTTGAATAAGCGTGAAAAATTAATAGATTCTCAAATGGATGATTTAATTCGAGATATAAATGTAAAGCTTGCGGATTTTCAGCAGGAGATCGATACACTTAAACAAACTCTTTCTAGTAATGTCAAAGAAAAGGAGTCTTTATCAAAAACATTAACTGTTTTGAAACAGAATCTAAAGAAAAAGAGGCTAAATACATTGATAAGGAAATTGTTTTGGAAAAACAAAATAAAGAACTAGAGAATATTATTTGTAAGATGTATCGATCTACGCAAGCAATGCATATGCTAACGAAACTACAAGTTTTTTACGATGACACTCTCAAACAAGCTCTTAGTTATCAAAATCCGTTCCATCTTAAAAAAGCTTAGCGGATTCAACCGACATTATATGATGGTAGTGTTAATGCTAAAGAACATGCTGTGATATCTGTGAATGATGATAAAGAGACATTGATTTTAGAAGAAGAGAGTCGATCAAAGATGCTTGATAAACAAAATGATCCAATTTCAATAGAAAAGAAAATTAAAATTTCTCCAATTGATGATTCAAAGTTGAATAAGATAAAAGAAGATTTTGGTAAACGTTTTGTCACTCAAAAAGAATTTTCTACAGAACAAGCTTTTTGGTTAAAACATTCGTCCTTTTCTAAAACACTCATTACGTCACGTACACCTGTTAGAATTGAAGCTCCTAGTAAACTTCCTAAGGTAAGTTTGGTAAATGAAAGTCTTAAAAAGCTAAAATATCAACTGGCCAATTTTGACAATGTTGTGAAAAAGAGAACTACATCCGATGTTATTACTGTTGGTGCGTCGGGTTTTAAACATACCAAAGCGTGTTTTGTAACTGAAATAATTCTATTTTTAAAAGTTTTAAAGGACACATTTAATGCGTTTGATAAAACTCTTTTAGATGAAATTACTAAAGTTCAAACTATTTTTAACCAAATGGTAGCGGCTGTTGATCAGTGTTCTGTAGATAAAAACATTTTTAAAATTCAAATCAAACAACTAAGCATTACCAATGATCAACTCCTGAAAGAGATCACATCTTAAGAAATTGTTCATATTGCTGTGAATTCTGTTGATATTTATGATGTGAATAAGTCATGTGTGAATTAATGCAGTAAGTGTTTGGAACTTGAGACTGAGCTTCTCAAAAAGAAAGATTTTATTGAAAAAGATGTTTATGATAAACTTTTGAAAAGTTATTCAACACTCGAAAAGCATTGCATTTCTTTAGAATTAACGACTCAACTCAATCAAGAGATTTTTCAAAAGGACAATTTTCGTGAAAACCAAAATGCTCCTACATTTAATCAATTATTTGAATTAAATGAATTGAAAGCTCAGTCACAAGAAAAGGACACGGTCATAAGAAAGTTGAAAGATAAGATTAAATCTTTGAGTGGAAAAGATAGTTTGGAAAATGTAAAGAAAGACATTGATGAGATTAAAACAATCAACATTGAGCTGGAGCATAGTGTGGCAAATTTACTTTTAGAAAATGAAAATTTGAGAAAAGAACGAGAGCATTTGAAATAAATTTACAAAGACCAATTTGACTCAATTAGAAAGATACGTGTTTAATCAAAAGAACATTGTGACTCTTTAATTGCTAAGTTAATGCAAAGTCTGTTGAAAAATTAGATTTAAATGCTTAACTTCAAGAAAAGGTTTTTGCTAATGCAGCATTGAAAAATGAATTAAGGAAACTTAAAGGAAAAAATGTTGTCGATACTGCGATTTCAAAACCTAATGCCACTATTGCTCTAGGAATGTTCAAGCTAGACATCAAACCTATTTCTCATAGACTTCAGAACAATAGGGATGCCCATGAGATTTATATTGACAAGAATATAGAAAATACTGATACTCTTAGTGGATTTGTAAAACGCGCTAGAACACAGAATCTTAGTGAACCACTATTAGAATCTGCTTGCATGTTTATAAAACACGTTCAGGAATTGTTAGTCTATGTCTCTCAAACATGCCCTAATTCCCCAAAACCTAGTGAGAAGTTAGTTGCTGTCACACCGATGAACAAGGACAAAAGAGTTAGATTTGCTAAACATATCACATCTTTAAGCAATATTCCTAAGCAGACTGATTCTCTTAAAACCATAGATTCTAACAAGCCTTTGTTGACTTCTACAGGAGTAAAACCTATTACTAGTGCTAGCGGATCAAAGCCTTCAGGCAACACAAAGAACAATAGGATCACGCGACCACCAAGTTGAAATCAGAAGAATAAAGTAGAAGACCACTCTAGGAAAGTTAAATCTAGTTTAAATAAGATGAATTATGTTTCTGAACCTATCAGTAATGCACTTGTTAAGCATTCTATGAGAAATGCTAAGTTTGAATCTATTTGTGCTACATGTAACAAATATTTGTTTGATGCTAATCATGATATGTGTATTATTGATTATATGAATGATGTGAATTTACGTTCAAAATCTAAATCTAAAAGAAATAAGATGAGAAAGTATGGAAACCTACGGGTAAGGTGTTCACTGAAATTGGGTATAGTTGGAAACCTACAGGTAGGAATTTTACTATAATTGGAAATAGGTGCCCTTTAACTAGGATTACCTTGAATAAAATAGTGCCTCCTAAGGAAACCACTATTACATCAGTAGTAACACCAACCTTAGGAATCTTAGTTTACAACAAGAGACCAAAAGCAACAAGATCTGTAGGGTCCAGTAGCAAAGTTAAGATTGTAGAATCTAAAACTTCTAACTCTAAGGAACCCAAACAATCTTGGGGATCCATTGTTTCTGATGTTCCATCTTATTATCTTAACGATTACAGGTTGTCCAAATTGTTCTCTGGTATTTGACTTCGGCTGCTCAAAGCATATGACCGGAAATCGCTCTCAACTCATCAACTTCGTTAGTAAATTTTTGGGTACCGTCAGATTTAGGAATGATCACATTGCTAAGATAATGGGTTATGAAGACTATCAAATGGGAAACGTTACAATATCTCGGGTTTATCATGTGGAAGGGTTAGGTCACAACTTATTTTTTGTGGGTCAATTTTGTGATTCCGATCTCGAGGTAGCTTTTCACAAACACACCTGTTTCATTCGTGATTTAAACAGTGTTGATCTACTCAAGGGATCTAGGGGTTCAAATTTATATACTTTATCTATGGACAATGTTGGGAATAAAGCCCTCTTAAGTTTCTACTGTTGTTTGAAGAGACTACTACTGGTAAAGATCAGAGTAAATAGTCTAAGTTATTAATACTGTTAGTGTTATAGTTAGTACTGCCAGTACAAAGTGTTAGTACTGTCAGTTTATTAATACTGTTAGTTATATAGTTAGTACTATTAGTTATAATAGTTAGTACTGCTAAAGTGATATGCATGAGATATATTAGGAATAGATATGCATTGATCACTTGACGCGTTTTGTAAGCCCATTAGGGTTTCCTTGGTGTATAAAAGGAACCCTACGACATAGATCTAGATATCAGTTTTTCATATTAGTTTTTCATAGTTTGCATAGCAATCATAGTTAGTATTCATAGTTTTAAGGTTATTCTATAACTTTGATTGTGTTCAATATATTGAAAGTTTAGCAAGATCTTGTTTTACTGTTTCATAGTTCTTATTAGTATTACAAACTAGTTTCCGCATAGTTTGTAGTATTCACAATCTTAGTTTCTATTATAGTTGTCTTGGATCTATCCAACACAACTAAGCTTTAATAAGCTAAGTAAGATCTGTTAGTTAAAGAAAAGATAGAGTCATAATCAGAAACTACCCAAACAATGTTTGCACTAAAACTTCTAGTACTCAAAACTGGGGAGTATGATCTATGGAGCATGAGGAAGGAACAATACCTTACTTTCACTAATCATGCCCTTTGGGAGGTAATAGTAAATGGTGATTCATTTTTACCAGTTGCATCAGCTAGTACTGGTGCTGAAGGTCCTATTCTTCCTAAAACTGCTGAACAAAAGCAAGCAAGGAAAAATGAAGTAAAAGCAAAAAGCACTCTTATGCTAGCCATTCCTGATGAGCACCTACTGAAGTTTCATGCCTGAAGGATGCAAAGTCCCTATGGGAAGCTATCAAGAATAGGTTTGGAGGTAACAAGGAATCAAAGAAAATGCAGAAGACCATTCTCAAGCAGAATTATGAAAACTTTACTACATCAAGTCAAGAAGGACTGGATAAAACCTATGATAGGTTTCAAAAGCTTATTAGTCAACTTGAATTCCATGGTGAAGTTATCTCTCAGGAGGATGCAAATCTGAAGTTGTTAAGAAGCTTACCATCAGCTTGGAACAATATTGCTTTAATCATGAGAAACAAATATGATCTTGACACATTGAGCATGGATGATTTGTATAATAATCTAAAGGTGTATGAATCTAAGATCAAAGGCAAATCAAGTTCAAGCTCAAATTCTCAGAATGTGGCTTTTGTTTCCTCCTTCTGTACTCCTCAGAAGCACTAATGAACTAGTTAATATTGACTCATAGTGTTTCTGCTGCTTGTTCTTAGATCAAGCTTCTACTGCTTATATGATGATGGTGTTTATGGTTTCTTTACTTTAGCTAACCAATCAATGCCACCCGTAGTTGAGACAGTCGAGATTTGGAACAGATTAATGCTGATGATCTTGAAGAAATGGATCTCAAATGGCAAATGGAAATGCTTACCATGAGAGTTAAGAGGTTTATAAAGAAAACATGAAGGAAGCTGGATTTAAATGGAAAAGAGACTATTGGCTTTGACAAGACAAAGGTTGAATGCTACAACTACCATAGGAGAGGTCATTTTTCTAGAGAATGCAGAGCACTAAAGAATCGGGGAAATAGAAATAGAGATGATCCAAGAAGGAATGCACCAGTGGACACATCTCTACTAATCGCTTGGTTGTTCAAGATGGGATAGGTGGTTATGATTAGAGCATTTCAGGCTAAAGAAGGCATCACTAAACTTTGCTCTAATGCTATACATATCAAGGTTCATCAGTTTCTTCAAGTTTCAGACTCAGATGGTACCATACTTGCTCTAAAGATTGTTTATAATCATTTGAAAACTCTTCAAAAACAGTATGATCAACAGCGTGAAGCTCTTAATAAATCTAATCTAGAAATATCAGGTTATCAAATGGGATTAGAATCATTAGAAGATAGGATAGTTGTTCATGAAAAGAATGAAGCTGTTTATAAAGAAGATATTGCATTTTTAAAGTATGATGTTCAAGTGAAAGACATTTCTACCAAAGACCTTAAAAATCAGTTAGAAGAAGCTTTAAAAGAGAAAGATGATTTGAAACTTAAAACTAGAAAATTTGAAGAAAATCATCAAAAAAACCTAATAATAGAAAAAAATTGATAAATATTCAAATAACTGATAAAAGACAAGACTGGTCTTTGTTTTGATGAACAAGTGAATGAGAGTGAAGTGCTTGATAATGTGTTTGACAGTCGTGAAAGTGGATGATAATCCATTAAATGATAGGTTTAGAAAGGTTGAGGGATATCATGCAGTTCCCCCTTCCTACACTGAGAACTATATGCCTCAAGACCTGACTTATCCTTTGCTGGGTTAGATGATTCTGTCTATAAGACTAAAGTGAGTGAAACTATTACTACTGCATCTAAAACTAGTAAGGATGGTTTGGAAAAACCTAAAACTATTAGGCCTATTGCTCCTATCATTGAAGAATGAGACACTGATAGTGATAATGATAGTGTGTTTCGACCTAAATCTGATCAGACAAAACCAAAGTTTACTAAAATTAATTTTGTCAAATCTAGTGAGAATGTGAAATCTGTTAATAAGGAAAACACACATAGGCAAGTAGAGTATCCCAGGAAAAGTCAAAGTCCTATGCGTAATAGAAGAAACTGGAATGGGATGATGACTCAGAAACTAGGGAATGGTTTTTAGTTTATAAAGAAAGTGTAGGATCCCTAGATCATTCCATGTATTAAGCACAAGATCAATGACACCAAAGATTAAACATCAAAACTTTTGATTAAAAAGAAAAACTAAGAGTTGCTACAAACCCTTAAGATGAAAAATAATAATGAAGTAGCTAACCTAATTTTGACTAAACTAGGACTATTTATACTAAAAGGATTTGGTTTTTTAGGGTTTCTTTTGGCTTTCCCTATCATCTTGGCCTGATATACATAAATAAACATTAAAATAACAATAGTTTTTCGAGCTAGACTTTTGTCTTGCATCTTCGAGTGACCGAAGCTTCTTTGTTTGGGTCCATTTATGTGATCCTAACATATTCCTCCCTCCTAGATGAGGTACATCGTGAAGTTAGCTCACTCTGATTGTCTCTTTAGCTCGTTGTAGTTTGGGGGTACTTCACTTGATGTGCTTTGGTAATTCAATCTTTAACACATTGATCATGATATTAGACACTAGTTGTGATGACTTGTTCTTGATCTTTGACTTGTTTAAGCTTTTCTCTCTGAATTACTTTGTGATCTTCATTTCACTAGTCTTTGCCATACGATGATCTTTTGTCTCACTTGATATATCTGTTGGAATCTTGAAAGCTTTGTGATGTCTTTTCTCCAATCATTGCTACTTTTAGAATTTGAAGAAGACATTAATTGTCTGAGATTAGGCGGAAGCATTTTGAAAGTAAGCTTTCTTTTCTTCAGATTACTGGTGGTTTGGATATGAGCACATGTCTTGCATCGGTTACTTGAGTCGTCATTCGCCATGATAGAACATTTAGTTCACCAAACAAGAACATTTTGTTATGTCAAATCCAATTTATGTGTTATAGAAAAAACATTTTGTGAACAAACAAAGTTAAATTAAAAATATACAGGGTTTTATATTTTGCAAGGACCGAGTATAGACGATACTCAAATTGTCGGTTACATAAACCTCTGATTCCGTGAGGATCAACTGACTACAGTATAAATAATGCACCTGTGATCAGATTAGATTCATTCAAAGAACCTTATTGAAGTTTTCCGGCACGTGACAAGATAGTTCCTCTAATTACATAAGTATCAGTTCCCTAATGTTCGCCGTCTCTAGACCAGATGTCCCGAAGACTAACATATAATTATTTTACTAATAGAAGGAAGAGTGTGTCTGGTACAGTTACTAATCTGCTAGACTATTACCGTATAATTCCTTTTTTAAGCGTTTTACTTCTTAAGACAATTAAGTCGTAGAAGGCCTGTGGCAAAAGATGATTTGAAAAAACATTGATGTGCTTGTGAAATTTATTTGGGGCACAAACGAAAGTTTAAATCAGAATGCTCATGATTGATGTTTGAAAATATATCCCTGAATGAATGAAGTGCCTTGGAAATCACAATCTGTGTTCGAGTTTACTTGTAAAGGAAATCCACTTCACTTAGTGGGCGCAGGTCCATAGACAGGCACTGAGTATTCATTCGGAATAACCATGTGGTACGACATCTCTTTTCCTCAGCATTCCATAAGATCACTTTCACGAACATGAACAAAAGATTCTTTGTTACATTTTAATCAAGGTAAGTGTGTATAAACACAAACTTTTGGTTACCTTGACATTTTTATTCATATTAACACTTATGCTCCCCCTTACACATGTGCGTCGCATAATCGAAAGATGTTTTGCACAATGCTTGGTTGGACTTTAGCCATTTTAGAAATCACAATCGAAATCATTTAATTATCCGTTGGACAGGTTTAAGTCACATTTTCTCACCGAGTCTAAAAGTATGTACACATGTATGTAAGGTTTTGAATCTAGATGGGACTTAAAAGGTATCAATCCTCCCCCTCAAAGTTTGAGGTGAGGAAATTGACTCAATTATCTAGTCGAGTAATTGAAACATTAGACCTTAGAATACCTGACAGGAATATGATACTGCAGTTCTGTCTTGAACTTGTCAACGGTTGGTAGTGTCAATTCTTTCAAGCAAAAAAATAGCAACAGTACGGTCCTTTGACATGCACAACTGTTAGGTACTGTTTCTCCCACATCATACAATGACCCGTGTAATATTTGATTTGGTTAACCCGCAAACTGTTTGATAAAACAAGTTGTTTTATGAGAAGAATGGTTCGGGGCTGAGACAACTTCTTGTCTGTGGAAGAAATAATGCACTGAAACGTACATTAAATCTCTGGGTTAAGACCGGGTTACAGTCTGAAGTAACTGCAAGCCATCTAAAAATTTGTTTTTTTTTTTTGTTGTTTTTTTTTTTACAATATACATGATACAATGTGAAACACTCAAAAAATACCAGATAACCCCTTGGAACCAGCCTTTCGATCACTAAGTTTATGATCAGTAAACCTAGAGACCATAGTTATTTTGGGGCTAGAACTAGCACTCGGGGGTAGTTCTATTGATGGATAAGGTGGAATCCAGATCCTTGTTAAAGAATGCTTCTCAAATAATGAGAAAATGCCTTTCCAGTGGGCTTCCACTGAGGCTTGCTGTCTAGCAACAGGTTGTTAATTGGTTTCCGGACTCTCTTAATGGGTTTCCATCTTTCTTAGGGTTGGCCGTTTAAAACGTTAGTCTATGGGTTTTACATTCTCAGAACCATACATACATAACCATACTAATCTGTTGATTTTGCAGAACCAAAGATTTGTTACATGCACCACAACTTTGTTCATATTGAAACAGAAACAGAATGTTTAACAAGCATATTAGATCTCAACCGATTCTTTTTATTCAATGTCATATGGTGGGTTTTACTTTACTTGCATTCAGCACTCTAACGGCAAAAGAACTATGATTACTAGGGGCTCTCTTTGGCACAGGTTTTGCTGGCTCCAGAAGTGGGTTTTACTCCTGTAGTACCATAGGCACACACACGTCTAGTTGTTTATTAGGATTGCACTACTGGTTTTTGAGTTGGTTTGAGTGAGGTCTGGGGGGTTCACTAAAAAAGATTACTTGCTTTCTTCTTAGGTAACGGGGTTGGTGTGACCAAGTTGTACGTTTGGTGGTGGAATTATACTTAGAACCTATGTTGTACATTCCTGGAGCAAAGCACTTTGGGTGTATCAGAGGTGGATAGGTCCATCTACTAGGATTGTTTACAGTCACTGGGCAAGTTCAGCTTGGTTTTCTCTGTATGCGCAGTACGTGGAGTGAGTTATTCGCCTTTGCAGTTCATTAAACCGTTTTTTCAAGGACTCACGTTTTCTACCTAAGCCATCTAGCTGTATCCTAAGGGAGGTAATCATTCTTTCAACTGAATTCTGTTCAGTTTCTAATGCTGTTGTCACAACTTCTTTCAGTTTGGGGGGTACTACATTCAACACCTTCATGATGTGATCTGGCTTTCTAAGTTAATGATAGTGTCTGTCTTTCCCTTGAAGCTGTTGTCTTAACTTGTTAATTCAAAATTGTTTGGAGGCTCTAGAAGTGATCTATGATGTTTATAGTTCTGAAATTTACGTTGGAAACGGGACATTATTCTGTTCGAGGAAATTGCAAATCGTTCTCAGAATCAGTAATTAGCTGTCTGTTTTGAAATCTCAGCTTCAAGTTCAAGAACTTTAGTGTGTTCCCTTATGCATGCAGATCTAAGATTCCTTCACAAAAGCAGTTCGAAAACTAGGGAGGCACAAAACCAATATCGGAAGTTTGTACAAATAGAGCTGATATTCTTTTTCTAAATCTAGCAATTAAGATTCATTTACGATTAAAGATTTTTCTTCTCGATAGTAAGGTTCTTGTTATAAGGATACACAATGTTCATATTCGCTCTCTCAATTCATCATACTATCTGTTCAAATTACTCTTATCTCTTTGGAAAATGTATATTAGCAGTTTGGATTTATGTTTTTGAAATGGTCGTAAATGGTACCAGTTGGTTGTTCAGAAAATCTATTTTTGCATAATCAATACACCAATAGAAACATAGTCCACGGTTTTTGTGTTGTTCTTTCTTTTATGATACCTTCGAGTTGAGGAAAAACAGCATTAACTTTTCGAAGACTGGCCAGAACTTGACTTGGAGGTCGACTTTTACGAACAAAAGGAGTACCAGGTATGGCTGATTTACTAGCTTGACTAGCAATTTCGTCGGCAGAATAGCCCAATACGCCTGATCACCTGATAGTTCATTCTGGGGACGAACATAAGGGCAGTAAGCTTGGCATTAGAAGTCGTTTGCGGTCTAACATGACCCTGGTTTTCGTTTCATCTTTTTCATGCTAACAATCTTGGTGAAACCAAGACATCTTCATCTATCCCATTATTTACTCACGGGTGTTGATTGGATGCAAAAGGGTTTCAGCATGATACATAACAGGTTGAGCACGCTTGGCCTATAACCATATGACCTGGGGTAGGGTGCCTAGGATGTCCTTGTGCCAAGTCAGCGGTTGCCTTCTTTAAGGTTCTTAGAAAGCATGGGAATAGTTGTGTGGCATGTTATAAATATTTGCAACATTTCTCTTGCCAACTTTTAGTTAGCCGTTTTTAAAACAAAAACTATTCATCTAGATATCTATCTGCTGTTCTTCTTCTCAGATAAAATCTTTTCCTTTCAGATTGTAAAATTGCATTTTGATTTTTCTTTTCCTGAATAAGGAGTGACTTTAAGGCAATTGCGTTTCTTGCACAAGTTCAGCGTTCGCATTGTTACGCTGAAATCATAGGGCTTGCTTCTGTCTAACTTTGTGATTTAGGATCAAGTTTGACCTTGTGGGTATCTAGACGACATATTTCTTGCTTGCATTGCAGAAGCTCATTTTTTAAGGTCTCGATTTCCAAACATTTTTCTTGGTTAACCTTAGCATGTCCGTCTAGTTGGGTTTGCAAGTCAGTTAAGATAGCAATCATAGATACCTTATCAGATGTGTCAGCAGATACCTCAGTTGGAACATTTTGGGCTTCGGTGTCAAGAAGATACTGATGATACGGGATCGTATTGTCATCAATCTCAGTCTCAGCATCGGAGTCTAAATGTTCTTCCTGGTGCATCTCCTGACTCAACTGATAATCCACATTATCAAAGATTTGATTGTCATTGGAGTGTACCTCATTGACTGGATTGTTGGTTGCACTAGTGGATGACAAGTTGGCCATGAAAGCGACAGCAGCATTGGGGCCTTCATCCACGTCTGAGTCATATGCATCCTCATGATTGGCTTGAAACATGTTTGTTGTAGTCAGTGCCTGAGGTTGATCATAAGGTGCGGTGCATTCCACATCAGCGAGGAATGCTTCAGCTTCAGCATCTAACACATCTCCTTTCTCTTTAGCTTCCATCAGTAAAGCTTTATCTTTGAAGTACTGAGAGTCCATCTTTCTCTTGGGTTCTTTACACTGCCTAGCAACATGTCCTTCTCCTCTGCAGTTGTAACATATCACCTTCTTGCCTCGAGCACCTGTATTACCAACATTACCTGGAGCCTTCCTCTGAACTGGTTCAGTAACAATGTGACCATCATGCACCGTAGCATGAGTCCTTGAGTTGGAGGAAGTCCGGAGCTGGTTGTTGGTGGGTGGAAACTGCTTTTGGAAACCACTTAAGAGATTAGCAATCTGAGTCATAGTGGCCATCAAAGCGTCATTCGGAGACTGAGCAGTAGGTTGAGGACTAGGAGTTGAGGGTGATGAAAGAGCAGGTGCAGATGTGGTGTGAGCAACATAGGCCAGTGGATCAACAATACTTGTAGACTGCTCCTGTTTCTTGAGAGTCTTTTTGGCATGAGGCTCGTAGGCTTTGAGATGAGTATAGATCTGAACATAAGGTGTGGTTGAGATATCCATGTTCTGTTTGACATTAGTCACATACTTTCCCCAATAAGCCGGAAGGTTGTTGACAAACTTGGTGTTCATCTGATGAGTTGGAATGTTGAGCTGAGTAATCTTCATGTCATTCACAAGCTTGTGGAAACGCACAAAGTAGTCATGAATTGATTCGTTTCCAATAGCACGAAAGCGTTCGTACTCATCAAACAGATCTTCCTTCCTTTGTTGAAGAGTCCTACCTGATCCTTGCATAAGCAACTCCACATTATCCCAAATCTCCTTTGCAGTGCTTGTTTGATTTAGGATGTTGAAGATGTGTCTGGGAAGACCTTGACTAAGAATGATTTCAGCTTGAGTATCAGCCATCTCAAGTTTGTTTTCCTCTTCATTGAATTCAGAATCAAGTTTCTTCCTCGGTGCGGGCACAACAGTAGAACCAGTAGGTGGAGGATCAGTGATCATAGGGTGAGGTGTAGGTCCATTCTGGATGGATTTCCATATCAGCTTGCCATTGGGTTTGCCTCGAATGTACCTGTGTATACGAATCTTCCAAGAATCGTAGTCACTCTCAACCAACATAGGTGGACGAGTATCGGTACCCGCTGCATTTGTTTCTTCATTTGATGCCATTTTTAATTTAAGTATGAATGAACAGATCGCAAGTGATTGTTGATTTGTTTGATTTGTGTTTGGGTTTGTTGATGTTTGATTATTAAGTTTGGTTCACACTTAAAGCAACTAGTTCGGTTTACACAAGGTTGGCTCGTTCGGTTGTTACTATAGTTGCTTGTTCGGTTTAACTAGAATCTAACTCGTTTGGTTGATGATTTTGTCCACTGTTTCGATTGTCCTTGTCGTTGCTTCTTCGGTGTTCAAAGTATACAGTTCTCGGTTTCTAGAGATTCTCACTCGATTCGAATGCTAGAGATAATCGACTCGTTTCGAGAGCCCACACTAGATGTAACTAGTTCACTCCTTAAATCTTTAACTCGTTCGATCGTTTTTCTTTGAAGCTTGTTCGATCCTCCTAGTTCGGTCTTCAAAGGAGTTTCCCTAGTTCGATCCTCCTTGTTCGATCTTCAAAGGGGTTTCCCTAGTTCGATCCTCCTTGTTCGATCTCTTGTTCGATCCTCTCGTTCGATCTCTTGATCGATCCTCTCGTTCGATTGTCTAAGAACAAACTCGTTCGATGCTTGAAGACTTGAACTCGTTCGATTGAGATATATATCGACAAATCCTGTTGCGCAGGGTCGTCTGGACACAAAAAAAACACGAATCCAAAGACCTTTTTATTTCAAGACCACGAACACGATCAAAAACGCTTGTTTTCGAAGAGTGTTTCGAACCAAAAGAAAGGAAAAAAGATCGAGACCCCCCCTTTTTTTTAAATACTTTTCGAACCAAAACGGATGAAAACCCTCTTTTTTTTTAAACATAAACCATCTTTGAATCAAGACTCAAAAACAAATAAATAATCAAAACAAAGAAATCAAAACCCCTTTTTTTTTCTTTCGAAATCAAGAAAAAAATAAAATAACAAACCAAATCAATACATCAATCTTGTAGGCTCTTGATACCAATTGTTGGTTCCATGATCATTCATACGAATCCTTAACAATGAAGTGTAGAATCAAGATGCATAAAATTAAGAACTTTATTGATGATTGAAAGAAATTAAGAGTTGCTACAAACTCTAAAGATGAAAAAAAAATATTATGGAGTTGCTAACCTAATTTTTACTAAACTAGGAGTATTTATACTAACAAGGTTATGCCCATTCTACGGCTCTTTGTTTTGTTTTGTGCTTTATCTAGCTTTTCTTTGTTAGCCCAATTACATTAATAAACATTAATTAATTAACCAACTAACGAGCTAGACTTTTGTCTTGTATCTTCGAGTGATCGAAGCTTCTTTGTTTGGGTCCATTTATGTGATCCTAACACCTCCAAATTATATGACACCCTAATTTTCTTAAATATTAGGAGCTGTTGATCCCAGTTAACTTCTAATGATTGAATTCCTTAAGCTTGTTTAAGGTTTAGTTATGCTAGATAATTCTAACACAACTTAGGATAGTAAGAACTTTGTTTGATACTACTCAAAGATTATGCAAATCTATCTTTAATATATGAATTACAATTCATCAGTAACACGAAAACAGAATGTAATTTTAAAACAATAAAAGCCCAATAATATATTACAACTAATACGAATACTCCTCCTAGTATTAGGTAACAAAACCGTTGTAGCTATGATTATATGACTAAGATACAAAAAAACTCTATGCCCCCAGGACCTCCTGTTATTCAATATATTACTTAAAACTTAGAAGTTATTCTCAAAGATCTATTCTATAAATAAAAATCCATATAATAAGCCTTGATCTTAAAGCAATCTTGATCTTCTCAGTATTGTAAACCATTTCAGCAGTGTTAGACTTGTACCTAGCAACTTAACTCTTAAACAAACATTAGTAACTTATACACCACAAACATTAATGTTACACAAGCATATAACTACTCTAGAAAATTTTCTTCAATCATCACAACAGTACTTTAACTTTACTCTAGTAGTCCTAACATATAGCGCAAGTAGTAACTAGCAGTACTATATAAACCAGGCATACTAGTTCACTAGCAGTACTAAGTTACACCAGTAGTAACTAAGTTATACTAGCAGTAGTAACTAAGTTACACTAGTAGTACTAACTACTTAGCATATTTTTCATTAAAGTTAATGAACAGAACTAACTTTTGCTTAGCAGCAGTAATACAAACCTTAGCAGCATAAAAAGTGCAAATTAAATATAATTTAATTATTTTTGTGTTTCTAAAATCATACGAGGGCATTTCAGTCACCTTATGACTGTTTTCGGATCTCGGTAAAAACTAAAAAGTTGTCAGGAATGTCGTTTTACATCAAATTGCTTTAGAGTCCGAATAATGAAAACGTGATTTAGCTGCTCGTTTTTAATAATTCAACCTAGGAATAACTTATATCTTCTTTAAAATTTCGAAAATTCTCGGATGTTACAATATCTCTTCTCTACCAACATATGAATGTATACATTTTGCTTCCTCAATGAATGAACTCCACAAGAATCATATAGCTTCCAATCCAATACACTGTAATTTTGTTGATTCCTTCAGACTTGATCTTCAACATGTGGTTCAAACATTGTCTTTAAATCTCCCCATAGAATCAAATCTAAATCCTCCACTGGTCTTGTTGATCTATATTTAGCTTTTACCAATTTGTACAAATCTTCCAAGTCTTTCCTGCTAAAACTTTTAAGCATTTGACTAAAGACTCCGTACATTTGTGACTTTCCATCTGCTCTTATTATTTGATAATAGCTTTTCTTTCCTTCTTTGTGGATCTTCCAGTCAACAATAGTTAGAGGCTTAGTAGCTAAAGGTACAACATCAATTGCAACTTCCTCTTCATCATCAAGAACAACTTCTATTAGACTTTGAAGCTCTGTTGTTTCTTTATCCTCATCCACCTTCTGCTTCTTTGTATTCTCTTGTTCTAACGCATCTCATGCTCTCTTTGAACTGCTCTCTTGTGCTATCTCTGCTTCAACTTTCTTGGAACTCTCTTCTACCAACTCAGTTCTGTAGTCAACAAAGGTATTCACCCTTTTCATTGCTTTGTCAAACAATTCTTGAATATTGGCAAAGGACTTGTTTTTCAAATTTTTAGGCTTCCATTCTTCCATGTTTTTCAAATAAGTACACATGATACTCCTTTGTTGAGCTCTTGTTGGTGGTCTATTCCTCTTCTCTTCTGCTATCTTAGCTGCAAATTATTTTCTTTTTTGCTCTAAGAATTGTACAACAATCTTGCCTTTTCTTCATCAGTCAATTCTTCTTGCTCTTGAGCTTGCAGTCTTTGAGCCAACTGATAATCAGCTTTAATTTTAGCCTGAACATCATCCCAAGCTGTGTTGGCTTCTTCAGTTTGATGAGCTTTTTCTCTGTCAAGTCTTTCTTTTTCTTTTTCTTTTTCTTCAGCTTGTAGCTTGAAGGGAAGTTCTTCATCAAGCCTTATCTGTTCAAGCCTCTTTATAGGCTTCACTTGTTCCACCACATGTTCTTCAATCATAATCCCTTTGCATTTGTCCTGTGGAGGTTTTGGTACAGAAATTACTGTTGTAGGTGTTGTTGTAGTTGTACCTTGCTCTGGTTCTTGTTTCACAACCTTATTAGCCTTGGGTTTTGCACTCTTCAACTTTGCCAGTGCTTGAGCCAAAGTAATTTCAAAATCAGTTATTGTACAAGTTGTTGTAGTTGTAGCAGCACTAACTGTAATTGTACTGGCAGTACTAACTGTTGTAGCAGCAGCAATAATTGTTTCTTCAGCAGCACTAACCAACTTAGCATTTTCAATAAGAGCAGTAACTTCTTCAACCATACTTCTTGTTTCCTCAGCAGTTTTAACAACTTCTACATTGTCAACAATCACCTCATCACCATCTAAGTCATTAAAATCAAACATATCAGCATCATCTTGATTATTAACCAGAGTAATGTCTTCATTAGCATCAATAGCATTTATCCTCACCTGTTTAGATGCATCCTCTTCACCCAAACCTTCATCTTTAGAGGATTTAACCCTTCTTGATGAACCAACTTTATACATTCTTTTAAGCCTATGAGTTCTTGACTTATTCCTCCTCTCTAGCTTCTTGACTCTCCTTTTCAAACTTGCAATCTCATTAGCTTAAGTGGTTTTTGTAGTCTTAAATCAAGAACCCTTTGTTGTAAATTTGTACATAGTTCCATCATTTTATTAAGTTTCAGACTATCCTTACCACTTTGAATTATGTTACCTCTTGCGAGCAGTGGATCATTGGATGTTTTAGATACATTCTCAAACCTAGTTTAAGCAATAGTATCCCCCATGGTTTCTTGGCACCTGTGACCACCACCTGAAGTAGTTCCTTGAGAACCAGCTTTATTAGGTGTTGCCTTAGATTGGGTCTTATTGATGTTACCCCTATCATGCTCTGCATCTAAGCTAGTAGCAGTAGTGGCAGCCCTTTCCATACTGTCGTCCATCTCCTCATTGACAGCCTTATCTGCAATATTGTCTATAGGATCACTAGACTAAGGTATCTTAGTGTCCTTTCTCTTTGGCTTCCTAGGTCTTTATTTCTTTTGAGGTTGAGATGTTGATGGTTGAATAATGGTGGGTGTATGATGGGGATCAGTGGGATTTGTTGAACCTTCACCCATTTCTGCTTGATCTTGTACCACCATTGTTTGGAATAATGTTGTTTCCCTTCCAGAAAAACCTTTCCCTACCCTTCTCATATTCCTAAATATCTTCTTAGTGTGAGAGGGTGCAATATATATCCTGTTGTGAGTAGGCATCCCTTCAAGTTGTTTATCCAAAAAGACTTGTATAAACCTTGGATACATCAAAAATTTGCCCTATGCGACCGGTAGGTCAATCACGTTCAGTATGCAAGTAAAAAGTGTATTTTTCCTTGATCACGGGGGTCAATGCGGATTTGGAAAATAAACGGAGAAAAAAGAAAAACATACGAGGAAACAGTAGTATTCATCCCCGCTAATATCTCAAGCATTTGGTCATAATCGGTAGATGAAGTGGTCTTTTCGCGGTGGCTTCATGTACCTACATAGTCAATGCACACACGCCATCCTAGGTAACAAACGAGTTGAATCAACCTCATTTTCCTGTTCATTACCATAGTCTATTACCTCATTCTATGGAAACACACAATGTACCGGTGCTAATCAAGGGACTGTGAGATAGGGTAATTTCAATCCAGCTTCGAGACCAGTTTTTCAACCTCCTTTTTAATACATCGGGATTTTTGGATTACTATTCTTTGATGTTGAGGACTGTGGTGCATTAGGTCCTCTTTCCATAGAATCTTGTGGTACAAAATTCCGGTGTTGATCCCTGATTGTCAGAAAGTTTCATCAGCGGAGAGCTCGCTTGTGGGATCTTTGCACCTTTACTGACGAGCCGGATTTTTTCATCATCATCCAACTCGTTAGCAATGAATGAGGGCTAACTTGTTGTCGCCCTCCAAAAATGCATCCAGATGGGGAGGCTTGAGTTCCTTGAGTTCAAAACCTCGGAGTTCATGAATCGGCAAGGTTTCAATGGTTTTAGCTTCACAGAGTTTGAGCTTTTTCCTTTATTTTTCCCCTCCAGGATATTTTGTTGATGATGTGGGAGTGGGGGTGGTGGTTCACTGTACAAAATGCTTCTAGAAGCAGGATGTCCCATTCAGGATCATATTAGAATGGTTTATATGTCTGGACATCCGGATCCATCTGCTAGGACCAAGGAAAGAGTCGCTTCTTCTGAGAAGCAGGAAATCACTATCCCTAATGGAGTTAGGGTAGGAGAAGATAAGTTTTCAGCATCAATTGGATCATAATACGGAGTGAATTTCCACTCGGCAATTATATCAGTAAAACCAAGAACTTTCTGGAGAGTATTCCTCACAAGCCCATATCAATGACTTGTCACTCTTGTTTGACGTCATGTGAGTGTAATTGGCGAGTTATCTCGAAGTCTGATCATATTGTAAGTGATGGTTGGCTTCACTTCCTATTAAGAGTTAATTCACCATTGTGCACATCAATTAAAGCACGACTTGGTCTTTAAGAAGCACCTCCCGAGAGTTAAAGGGTCGGGTCTGGATCAAAATTACCAACCACAAAGGTCGGCTGGAAGTGAAATTACAACACCTTTTACTGAGATGTCTTTTGCAATTTTTTTTTTTTCCCATGGTTTAGAAACTTGATCGTCGCAAGTTCGATTGTCATGCAAGTAGGAGTAAGATCAGGAAGGTGAAAGCTTTTCCCAGATGAAAATGGCATTTAGATTAATGCTAGCACTGAGATCGGGACTAATGCTAAGCATTCATCAATCCTGGAAATCAAAGGTACTCAGGAACTGCGGGTTCCAAGTTTTCTGGGTAACTTGTTCAAGTTCGACCGACGAACAATGTTCCATCATCGAAGTTAGAGCTAGAACGGGTTATTGGAAGTTCGAGCCACTTCAGTAAGTTTCTCTTTTTCCCAAGTAATGGTTTTAGAGTTGAGGCGAATTTGGGCATCAATACTAAGAGCTCCGTAAAGCTAATCCTCGAAATTAATCTATTTGAAGATTGCATTAGAATTGTCGATTTGTTTAATTGCTTGGATTACGGTCTCTTTTAATTATCACGCCGCGAAGGACTATGGAAGAGAAACTGAAGGTTTAGTGTTTGTACGGGAGAACAACAGTGAGCAACAATGGGCTAAAAAACTGGAGTTGTGATTGGTTCAGGACTACCGGAGGTTGGAGGAGTGCGGTACTTTGTTGAGCATTGAGGGTGAACTTGGTCCTTTGTCCACTCGGGTATTGGCTTCACTAATGAAGAAGTAGGAATTGGGTGGTCCTTGATCTTTGCTATAACGCTTTCGGGTAGTGATACCTTTAAGTCTTCTCTAGTGTTGTACATCTGTGTTACCAGGGAGTGTCCCTGACCCTGAAGTAGAAGCGGTTTCGGTATTGGCAGTTTAGTTACAAATTAGCCAATCATTTCAGTCAGATTTGCCATTTGATTATTCAATTTGTTTGTTTTCGAATTTGCGATGCTCTGACTCTGGTTTTGGAGGTTATTTTGCATGTTTCTCATGATAGCATCTTTAGCCTTGACTTAGTTGTCTAAAATCGTTCCTTTTGTGACACTGTGTGTTGAGGAACGGCGGTTGATAAGCCCTTGGAGACTGGATTACCTTCGGAGGTCTATGGAAGTTGATTCTGACTGAAATTGGACTGGTTAAAATTTCCACTCCTGTTTTGGTTGAAATGCTCTCCCGGTTTTGGTTATTTTTAAAGTTATTCCCCGATTGAAATTGTTAGCATTATTAGCTTGAGAGTTCTGAAAGGGTGGAAAACAGGAGGTCTAATAATATGATTTGCAACCATTTGAGGTCGGAAATTGAGCTTACTTGGTTGTAATTTGATGAGCGGGCTTTGTGACACATACTCAGTAAATGTTGTCCGAATAACGGTTTTGCAATGAGTGGATGGACAGATTTGGTGGATATGGGCACCAACAAGTAAACACAACTAGCTCAACTGCTTTGAAGAGTGCAGGAGCTGGAGCTGAAGCAGAAGTTGGTTCTTCTTGTCTAAGGCACATGCTTCGGACAATATCCTTTAGTTCAGCAACATCAGATTGAAACTGCTTGGGTGGATGAGTTTGTACTTACATTGGCAACACACTGCCTTAGTCTGTGTTTGTCGAATTTGGATTGCTCTCGTGATTTTTAATCATTCGCGAGGCATTTGTCCAAAAGTTTCACATGCTGCGGAGTTCACTGATTTGCTCATTAAAGTTCAACAGCATTATAGAATGTATCAAGTTGATGCAATTCTGAGAATCCATGGTGTGGACATGCCCTAAGTAGATCATTGACTGAACGATCCCATACTCATATAACGATTCATCGAACCTTTTTGATATCTGGTGATCTCATTGCGAAGATTGTCGTTTTAGAGGGAGGAAAAAAACTGTTGTTGAATTTGGATACAACGATCGTACAAGTTTGTATGGAATCGAGGGGGGTTCTTTTTCTAGCCATATTCGGGCTTTGCTCCCTCGATAGAGAATGGAACAATGCATATGCTTAATCGTAGCAGTTGGGACATTGGGGACCCTCATTGTGGAGGTGATCTTGTTGAAGGTACGGATATTAGCATGTGGGTCTTCTTTATCATGTCCAAAAAACTGTTTGTTTTGGACAAGATTGATTAATCCATGCCTCAGCTCGAAATTGTTTGCCACAATTTCAGGAATAAGGATTGCGTCCTCGTACCCCTCGGTGGGTGCTTGGAGCAATTGAGCCATAGTTCGAGTGTCTGCCCTTGGCTCTACGGTAGGATCTTCCTGAAATGGGTATTCTATACGAAGAGGTTCGATAACAGAATCGGAGGTTCTTCTGGTGGAGGAGGTGCTTGCTCACGGGGACTGAGATCGATGTGCGCATGCACTAAATGGAAATAAAAAAAGAAGTTACACTAATTTTTTTCGGATCTTAAATGTATTCACAATCTATTTTAAACGTGACAAAGAGATGTCAACTTAAGCACAAATAATCGATCTTACTTCTCGGTTAGCTCTCAGATGAAAAAAAACGCACAGGTGTGCGGAGGAGTAGGATAGCGCGAGCTTATTTCTCCTTTAGGTCGTTTTATTTTCCTAGGAATCAACCCTCACTTTACCCACTATTTATGTTTGTCAATCAGAATGAGGTGAGCTGTATATCAGTAAGTGACAATGAATTGGCAAGTTTTAAATCTTTGGTTCGATTGGGAACTCAGTAGTTCACCGGAACTTATTATGATAATACCTCAGTGGAGAATATTATATTTTGGTATTTTACCAATTAGTGAATTTTAATTTTTATGGAAATTTTTTTTTATATTTTTGATTTTTTTGGTTTTTTTTAATTTTATATGATATGTATTATATAAAGAAAAGAAAAATATTTTTGTGTTTTTTAATATGACTATATTAACAATTAGGAACAAGTTAGATCAAGTCGGAGTAAAAATCGTTGCAACATGCCACCCGGCTAGCGGCGCCAAAAATTGATATCGTTCAAAGAGTATATATATAAATATTAATAATAAGACAAGTTCAGATCAAAGTCGGATAGAAATCGTAGCAAATGCCTCCCCGGCAGCGGCGCCAAAAATTGATTCGCTGATAGTATATATATAAAATATATAAGAATCAAATCAATGATAAAAAGATTCCGGAAGAGATATTCCCGGGTCGTATGTCCCAACGAGGCTGCAATTGAAATTTATCCTGGTTTGATGAGAAATTGAATGATAGAGAAACTGATATGATTATAACTAAAATTAAATAAAACTTAATTTAATCTACGGGAAAACAAGCAAAGGAAATGGGGATCTTAAAAACTACGGGAAACAAAATTAGTTATAGGGAAATCCTAAAATTAAATTTATACTAAAATACGGGGAACAGAATCAGGTATCGGGAACCCTAAATACTAAAAATTTAGAAAATAAATGCTAAATTAAATTAAAAATCAAAATTAAATTCTAATTAACTTAATTTGAAAAATAAAGAAAACTAGAACTAAAACGGAGGTCGTTTGAATGTAAAACGAAAAGAAACGGTAAAACTTACCCGGTAAAAACGGGTCTAAAACTGAAATTTAAGAAAAATTAAGCCTACACTAAATTTTATATTTTTCCTAGACACTAAATGACAAAAGAAAATTTTATAAAAAAGAAAAATATTTTTTTATTAATTTTTGGATTTTTTATGAATTTTTAAAGATTAAAAACTAATTAAAACTAAGAAAATAGAAAAAGACAAAAAATAAAAGTTATAAAAATTCTAAAAAAATAAAATAAAATAAAGAAAAAATTAACAATTCTAAAAATATAAAAATGCCCAAAAGTTACTGATTAAATTAAAAGTAATTAAACTAATTAATTTTAAACCTAATTTATATTAATTAAATTAAATAAACTAACTGTGGCTAACTGTTGTTAAAACTAAAGGACTAACAGTGAAAGGACACAAGGACAAACGGGGTAACAGGCTAACTAACCACAGGGACTAACACTTGTAACTTTAAAAGAGGAAATTACACAAATGGCCCCTGAAGTGGACCCCGACTGCAAGGTGGGTCCAAGTTGCTTATTAGCAAAAAGCCAAAGAAGCAAACTTGTTCAGGGGCTTAAGGGGAGCATTTTTCATAAAAGGCACATAAGCTGAATTGAGCTTAATAAGCTAGAAAAGTGACATTTTGGGCTGACAGAAACTTAATAAGCTTATAAGCTTATTTTGCTTTTTCTTTGAGGATTAAGCCAACAAATAAGCTAAGAAACTATAGGAATAAATTACTAGGACAAGGGTGGCCTAATGATAAGCTATGGTCACTAAATAAGCCCTAAGTTAAGCTGAAATTTAAATAAGCTAGTTTAACAGTTTATAAAAATAAAACAGAAATAGTGGACTTTTAAGCACTAAATAAGCTATACTAAGAAGCTAACTAAGAGATTTAAGCTGCTAAACCTAAAAGGCCTACCTATAAGCTATGTTAAAAAGCCAAAAGATCCTATAGCTTAAGGTTAAATAAGCTAGAAAATCAGGCCTACTTATGGTGCTCAGCACCAGGGGAGGTACAAACAGGGGCTTAAGGGCCTTTTTGGCTTATCCCAATAAGCTCACAAGGGCTTATTTCCCAAAATCAACCCAAGACAGATTGAAAAGGGCCATAATTGAGCTTATATTCAAAATATTAGCTATTAAGGTTAACTAAATCATGCTGATTTTTAGGCTTGAAATTGGCTGTTTTCAAAGAAATTTGGCTTGGCAGACTTAATGGTACTTGACCATTTGAAAATTAACAGAACAAGGGGTTTTCTTTTTAGGCCAGTTATAACTAAAATAAGCACAAGAAAAGTATGCTTAAGCTGTTTAAACAGCTTAAGCAGTTTAGCACAATACTTCTTTATAAAAATTGATAGAAAGATCAAGGGTTCTTAAAAACTTATTTTTAACTAAAAATTTTTGATTAAACTAGTCTAATAAGTCTCACACACTCAGCCAAAAGTGGCTGAGTGTCTTTGACCCATGGTTGCACCATATTGACCCATTTTCAGGCAAAACCAAACACCCCCTTAAATATATAAAAGAGCTTGTAAACTGTTTTTTAGTTAAGAACAGGCTTAGAAAAGGTGATTACAAGTAATGGTTATCCATTTTAACACATTCTTATATGATTTAAACAGATTTAAAGAACTTAAATTAGACTTCAAATTTCGACAATGGCAATATCAAGAAAATTCTTATCTTTTTATTAAAAACCAAGAAACTTACAACATAAACTTTAAAAAAGATAACTGAGTACAATAATGTAAAAATAGAAAGACTTTGACTAAAATTAAACTAAAAAAATAGGGTAAAAGGGTGTGTTTGCTTCGGCTTGCTCTCTTGGCTCTTTTATACAAGTCTTCAAAGACTTCTAGCTCTTGGAATAAGCTGGTTGTGAGAGTAGGAAGCTTCCCAAGGTAATCCTAGCCCTTTGTTTGCCTTCTCATGATCTCACCATTGATGGGTTGCTTCGGGTTGTGTGATTGTCGAGTGGGAAGGGTTATAGGGGCATTGGGTTGTGGGGAAAGGTGAGGGGTGAGCTGGGAGAGTACTTGGGAGGTGGTTTTGGGCGTGAAACCGTGGGAAATGGGGGTTTGAGGTTTTGGCGGGTACGGGGAGGGTACTGTTTTATGGTTACAGGTTTAAAAGGTTTGTTTGGAGATGGTGCAAAAATGGCCCCTCATGTTTCTCTCTCTTTTTATTTCATTTGGCCCCTTTTTTCAGTTATAACATAGTTTGGAAAGTGGCACAAATGGCCCCTCTGGTTTTATAACTAAAAGAAATAAAAGAGTTTTAGGAAATTGCAATTTTGGTCCCTGCTGTTTATTACTTAAAAGGGTTTTGGTAATTTGCATTTTCAGCCCTTGTGTTTTATAACTAAAAGAATAAAAGAGGTTTTGATAAATTGCAAAAATGGTCCCTCTGGTTTATTTTTTTCATTTTTAATTATAAAACAAAGTTTTAAAATTTACCTTTGGCCTGTGATTTTTATACAAAAGGTGTTTTGGGCTTGGGTAATTGTATTGGGACCCCTGGTTTGGGTTTGGAGCCCAATAAGATGTGGGTTTGTGAGAACAATGGCTGAGATTGGCTTGTAACTAGGTTAGGATTGGCCTCAAAGTCTTCACAGTCTTTGTCAATTGCACACAAATGGGCTGTTGTAATTGATTGAGGGCCCATTTGGTCTTCACAGTCTTCATAGATATACTATTGGGCTTTCCCGGCCCATCAGATGGGTAAAGATTGCCATCCAACAGTAATACTCAGTCGGCTCCGGTTTGACTGCTGATTCTTCAGTATTGACTCAGACTTTGACATTTTTGGACTTTGCCCTTGATTTTGCACATTCCTTTATCCATTCCATGCTCATTTGTCCATTTGGCTTGGTTTTTCTGTCTATTTTTGTTGATAACCACTTCCTCACGAATACAAAAGCCAAAATACAAACATATATTTGGCAGTTTTTGTCTGTTTTTGGTCATTTAAGCTCGTTTAGAGTAAAAGATATGTGTAATTAACACTATCACTCTCACTATTATGACAACATAACATGTAATGTCTTTTACATAGTAAAATGAAAAGCTCACCACTAAGTATTTGTCAACATTGTAATGTTTACATCACCAGTCGAAATTAATAGAGATTATTTACTTTCCTACTCTCTTAGAATGCCTACAAGTAGCAATGTACTTAGGTATTGTACAAAGTATATGAAGTTTTACTTATGTAGATGAGGGACTAGCCATTCATGCTTCCATTAACATGAACATTTAGCATGCAATTCCTCCTTAATCGGTCTGCATAGCCACAAGTGGGGTTTACACCTAGGAATAAAGTATGTAAGAAAAATACCTAGAAAGACCTGTTAATATTTTCTTTACTCGTTGTAGTTTCTCTTATTAACGTATAAGACTTCATAACATCATTTTGACATGCAAGATGCAGTATTTTTGTTAGCTATAGAAAAAAATGTTCATCTAGTTACACAAATATGTTTTCTTCAAAGATTTCAGAACTGAAAGAGGGTAATGAAAGATTGAAAGTGAGTTTAAATATAATATGAGAAAAATTCAATTGTAATCCTATCTTAGTTTTGTCAAGCAAGGAGAAGAGATAGAAGTAAGTCTCTCTCTTTCTTACAAGGAAAGGAGACTTTGTTTGTCTTTTTAAGAAAAACAAACTTTTGTTACGACTTCTATCTTAGGAATAACACAATCAATCACAATAAAAGACAGTTCATTTCAGTATTATGTAATTAATTCTTTTAGAAATTAACTACCCATTCTTTTAAATAAACAATTATTATGCTCAATGTTTCATCTGATTTACAAATAGCCCACAAGAAAAGACTATAAATGATGCGCGGGCCATTAATGACTCTATGATTGGGTTAATGGATATTTTGGGCTAAGACTCTTGGATGTCAAGTCTTAAACATTAAATGACAACTCAAAAATTTAATAAGAAGCAATGTTTTATGATATATAACTTTAAGAGTACTTTAAAAAAGGAACGAATCGTGACCCTTACAAATTATAATTTGTTATATAATAAAGCAAAACCTTAATTAGTAACTTTTGTATTTATGAAAAAAGAATGTTTCTTTATTATGTAATATTCTTTTAATTATAATCATTTATTTAAGTATGTTTAATTAAAAAAAACTTATGAGAAGGCGGGGTAATATACAATTATTAAGGGTGTCATTTGAAATAAATGTAAAATACACAATCACCCCAATTAGATGAATAATAATCCTTATCCTAAATCAAATTCACTAGAGAATAGGTCCAGAACACAATTAAACACTAAATCATTGAAGTTTAAGCTTTTACAGTAGAATATCATGTGATTTCTGTTTCGACAATATATAAACAAAGAAACTTTCAATAATCCCCTCTGCATGAGTAGTTCACTAGTTCTCATATTTGAACTGCATTTGTATTGGTAAAGATGATAATAGCCAATATAATGTTATGCAGTGTTTAATAATAAGTTTAGTATGTTGGCCAAGAGAATGAAATCTCTATAATATGTATTTCAAGTGTGATTTTGATCTAAAACTGATTTGATTTTGACTCATATAGTGATCAAATATATCAAATATCGTAAATGGATCTTTATTTTGATTGTTAGAGCGTTCTATTTAAATATAAGTTTCACAATAGAAGTTACTTATGCTTTGAAGACTTATCTAGAACAAACAAAAATAGCAATTTAGTTAGACCTGATAGTTTAATTAAAATAAGTTTCTTATGTGTGTAATGACTGTAATAGCATACGAGTATGACCACTAAAAATTTTCATTTTTAGTTTTGCTTTTTAGGTACCCTATATCACACCCCGCCAAGGCTGAAACGCGAGGCGTAACAAGATAGGCATCATCACAACACATTGGTGTCAATAATAGAGAGTAACTAGTAATGCAACTAAATAAAAGCCAAAGTGTTATGACGACACCTAACATAAGAGTGGTCTTGTATTGAGGTTAATCGCACACACAATACATAGACATAGAAAATAAATCCAAACATAACACCATGATAAATCAAAATAACCAAAGTACGAAAATATAAAATGTAGTCTCTAGCAAAGAAGGTTCCAAAATGCAGGTAATCCTAAAGTCCCTCTAGCCACGCAAATTAGCCTCCTTAGCCTCACTATGCTCACCTGAAAAAGATACTTTAAAACGTCAACAATAACGTTGGTGAGATTCACATGTTTAACACAAATTACTTACTCTTGCTGCTAACTATAATCATTAGGACATACAAGAATATTACACACAAATGCAACAATTAAAAATCATCACACAATTAATTACACATTCGGGCTTAGATTAGCACTGACACTATAAGCAACCAAGCTCACGCAGAATGTACCACACAAACATGGGATAGGTGTATCCCTCCATTCCATCCCGGGTAGGCATACCCCTTCAATCCATCATGGGTAGGCGTACCCCTCCGATCCAACAATGCATACACATAAGTTATACAATATCAAGTAATGTCCGAAAACCAATTTAAACTAATATTCGCAGCATATAAAACATTTCAAATAACTTAGTATCATTTTCACCCCAAGAAAACATATGAATACTCACCTGAAACTTTTCAAATGTGCACGAAAATCTGAGCAAAATCTACACAATACAACTAACGGGTTACTCACGATCAAGACTTTATAGTCCTAACTCATGTAACATTTCTATTGATGGAGTTCTAATGTCTAACCTACTCTTGTAGACTTCCCACTACGTGACCCGAACCTTATTTAAACCCAAAACTCTTTTTATCCCTATATTCAATTTCCCAGATTATGGTAGAATTTTGTAGTCACTTCACGGTCACTAACAAAATACTAAATGACCCAATTAGACCTTCATACTGCATTTCGACATCATAAAGTGTCCATAAATTGACCTGATTGGACCACTCAAAATTTTGGCTTGACGTGACCCATTTAGACACATGGGAAAAATCTACAAAAATTCCAAAAATTCATAGACATCTTGAACTTACTACTGAAGCAATCCCATCAATTAAAAAGATATTTTGATATGGTTTTCGACCTCGTAATCACAACCCATAATATTAAAGTCTTTAGAAGTGACAATGGTACATAATTTGTTAATCAAATATTAAGCAAGTTTTTCAACCGAATTAAGCACATCAAATGGGTTTGAATTACTAACCTCTTCACTAGCTACCGCATCTTTCTTCTTTTTACCACTAGTACTGGCATTATTCCTATTAGATACGAGTCTATAAAGTTGTTTAATTGATTTAAAAGCCTCCTTTACGGATTTTTTATACTATGAAGCTCGCCATATTAACGGATTGTAAAAGGAAACCTCCTATGATGTACGTGTTGTAAAGTTTTTATCATGTTCGGAGGCCTTTCTAAAATAAAGTCTCAGATGTTTGAAGAACATGAAGAAGCCAAGCTAAACTCATAAGGTTGTTCCGGTTGTTTCTAAAGAGGGAATTTCAACCAACTAAACAAGTGACGAAGGTTTTTATAAGAACAATGTCAGCACTAGTGGTAATAAGAAGAAAGATGCGGAGCCTACAAAAGAAGTTTATGTGGGTAACAAAAGGTGGGACTTTAAATCTTACTAGTAAAAAGACCAATTCTATTGGATCCAAATGCGGAATCTAATAGTACTAGTACTACCCCAATTATTGGGAAAATTGATAAAATGGAAAGACTTATTATTGATGGGACGGCTATCCTTGTGGATGATGAGGGTATACCCTTGACAACTCTGACTCTTCGGGGGATCATGATAGTGATGATGAAGTTGCATCGGTTGATAATGATATGACTAATTTTTTGGCTTCAAAGATGTATGGTTTTATTGTACTAAGACTATTGGAAAATGGAAGGAATCTTATGGGAAGGGGAATACGATTATGAACCTATACAAGACAATGATATGTATGACCGGTTTGACTGCTGATTCTTCAGTATTGACTCTGACTTTGACATTTTTGGACTTTGGCCTTGATTTTGCACAGTCTTTTCCATTCCATGCTCAGTTTTGTCATTTTGGCTTGGTTTTCTGTCTTTTTGATGATATCCACTTCCTGCACAATACAAATGCAAAACAAACATATATTTGGCAGTTTTTGTCTGTTTTTGGTCATTTAAGCTCGTTTTTAGAGGTAAAAGATATGTGTAATTAAGCACTTATCACATATCAACTCATCCGTTAAACATCTAATGTACAATGATAGCATATCGACTCATCCGTTGGACATCTTATGTACAACGATAACATACCGACTCATCCGTTAAACATCTAATGTACAATAACTCATCCGTTGAACATCTAATGTACAACGATAACATATCGACTCATACGTTGGACATCTAGTGTATAACGATAACATCTTGACTCATCCGTTGGATATCTAATTTACAACGAAAACATATCGACTCATCCGTTAAACATCTAAGGTACAACGATAACATATCGACTCATTCGTTGGACATCTAATGTACAACGATAACATATCGACTCATCCATTGGACATCTAATGTATAACGATAACATCTTGACTCATCCGTTGGACATCTAATGTACAATGAATACATATCGACTCATCCGTTAAACATCTAATGTACAACGATAACATATCGACTCATTCGTTGGACATCTAATGTACAACGATAACATATTGAATCATCCGTTGTACATCTAATGTACAACGATAACATATCGACTCTTCTGTTAAACATCTAATGCACAACAATAACATATCAACCCATCCGTTGTACATCTAATGTAATGATAACATATCGAATCATCCGTTAAACATCTAATGTACAATGACTCATCCGTTGAACATCTAATGTACAACGATAACATATCAACTCATCCGTTGGATATCTAATGTACAACGATAACATCTCGACTCATCCGTTGGACATCTAATGTACAACGAAAACATATCGACTCATCCGTTAAACATCTAATGTACAACGATAACATATCGACTCATCCGTTGGACATCTAATGTACAACGATAGCATATCGACTCATCCGTTAAACATCTAATGTACAACGATAACATATCGACTCATCCGTTGGACATCTAATGTACAACGATAACATCTCGACTCATCCGTTGGACATCTAATGTACAACGAAAACATATCGACTCATCCGTTAAACATCTAATGTACAACGATAACATATCGACTCATCCGTTGGACATCTAATGTACAACGATAGCATATTGACTCATCCGTTAAACATCTAATGTACAACGATAACATATCGACTCATCTGTTGGATATCTAATGTATAACGATAACATATCAACTCATTAGTTAAACATCTAATGTACAATTATAACATATCGACTCATCCGTTAGATATCTAATGTACAACGATAACATACCGACTCATCCGTTAAACATTTAATGTATTATAACTCATCCATTAAACATCTAATGTACAACGATAACATATCGACTCATCCGTTGGACATCTAATGTATAATGATAACATCTTGACTCATCGTTTGGACATCTAATGTACAACGAAAACATATCGACTCATCCGTTAAACATCTATTGTACAACGATAACATATCGACTCATTCGTTAAACATCTAATATCCAACGATAACATATCGATTCATCCGTTAAACATCTAATGTACAACGATAACATATCGACTCATCCGTTGGACATCTAATGTACGACGATAACATCTCGACTCATCCGTTGGACATCTAATGTACAACGAAAACATATTTACTCATCCGTTAAACATCTAATGTACAACAATAACATATCGACTCATCCGTTAGACATCTAATGTACAACGATAGCATATCGACTCATCCGTTAAACATCTATTGTACAACGATAACATATTGACTCATCCGTTGGACATCTAATGTACAACGATAACATCTCGACTCATCTGTTGGACATCTAATGTACAACAAAAACATATCGATTCATTCGTTAAACATCTAATGTACAACGATAACATATTGACTCATCTATTGGACATCTAATGTACAATGATAGCATATCGACTCATCCGTTAAACATCTAATGTAAAACGATAACATATCGAATTATCCATTGGACATCTAATGTACAACGATAACATATTTACTCATCCGTTGGACATCTATTGTACAACGATAGCATATCGACTCATCCGTTAAACATCTAATGTACAACGATAACATATTGACTCATCCGTTGGACATCTAATGTATAACGATAACATCTCGACTAATCCGTTGGACATCTAATGTACAACGAATACATATTGACTCATCCGTTAAACATCTAATGTACAACGATAACATATCGACTCATCCGTTGGACATCTAATTAAGTTGCATATAATAACTAATTGTATCGTTAAAATGCAATTATGGTAATTGATAAGAGTTGGACAAGTTTAGGGCGTCATGAAAAAGCATTTTATACCGGTCTTATGAAATTCGTCGATGATTGTAAGCCGTTAGTGGATAGTGTTGGGAATATAAGATGTCCATGCAACTCTTGTCGTCTCGTATTGAGGGCATCCATCAAACACCTTTCAGACCACATTTCAATGTATGGGTTTAACCCAAGTTATAAAACATGGATTCACCACGGTGAACCGGATCTTCCTCCGCCACCGCCAGTAATAAATAACATAAGACAACCTCAGATGAGTGACATGACAGCGTGCCTTAAGGATCTTAGTTATATTCCTCTGAATAATGAACAAAATGAGCCTACTCAAGGAGATATTTGTGAGACAAGTAATGACCGACTCAAGCTAAACGTAACGAGTTCGAAGAGTTATATGTTAATGCCAACGAGGAGCTGTACCCCGGTTGTGATTATGTGAATCGATTTGACTTTATGGAAAAGTTTACCTATTTTAAGTTTAAAGGTAAATTGACTGATTCTATATACAATGTAATGCTAGAGTTTTTCCAAAATGTATTTCCCATGGCTAAAGGATACAAGCTCCCACCGTCATACTATGCAATAACGAAGACATTTAAAATGATCGGGTTAGGGTACGAGTCGATACATGCTTGTGTAAACAATTGCTTCTTGTTTCGGGGCGATGCTAACAAAGATGTGCATTTCTGTCTGGTGTGTAACACGAGTAGATGGAAAGACAGTAACACACCAGGGAAGAAAGTTCCTAAGAAGGCGTTGTGTTACTTTTCGATCATTCCTAGACTACAACATTTGTACGAGTCTAGTCACACTGCAAAGGAAATGACTTAGCATGCTACTGGAAAATGTACGGAGCCCTGTAAGATGCAACACCCGAGTGATGGTAGAGCATGGAAGGACTTTGACACCAAGTATCCGGATTTTGCTGCAGAACCAAGAAATGTTAGATTAGGGTTGGCTGTTGATGGTTTCAATCCATTCGACAACCTTAGTCAGTCTTACAGCATATGGCCGGTAATACTGACAACATACAATCTGCCCCTGTGGTTATGTATGAAAGAGAGTTATTTCATGTTGACATTGTTAATTCCTGGCCCTAAATCCTTGGGCAAGGACATTGATGTTAACTTGAGGCTGTTGATTGATGACCTAAAGGATTTATAGGCAAAGCCAGGTGTCAAGACTATAGACGTTGCTACAGGACAGAAGTTCAATATGAGAGCGATGGTTCCATGGAACATCAATGATTTTCCTTCTCGAAGTAGTTTATCTGGGTGGAGTAGGAAAGGTTACAGGGCATGCCCTACATGTAATGAAGACACTCTATATGTGTGTGTGTTAGGCAAAACAACTTATGTTTGCCACAGAAGATTCTTAAAGAAGCCCCATAAATAGAGGAGGTCACTTGAATTCAATGGTGAAATCGAAAACAGAGATCCTCCTAGAGAATTTAGTCGGGATGAAATCATGACTCAACTTGCTAGATTGCCCACGCGTGTAAAGGGTAAACATCTGAGGTTTGGGGGTATGAAGATAAAACACAATGTTCTTGTCGAGCTAAACTGGACTAAACGATCTATTTTTAACAAGCTTGGGTATTGGTCTTTTCTTACACTAAAACACAATTTAGATGTCATCCATATCGAAAAGAATGTGTTGGAGAGTATCTTGAACACTTTGTTAATGAATGACAAATCTAAAGACACCGCCAAGGCAAGACAAGACTTGGAAAGGCTGGGCATTTGAAGTGGCTTGTGGCTCGGCAAAAACAAAAACGGGAAGTGCTCGAAGCCTTAGGCTACGTATTCTTTCACACCAAAGGACAAAAAAAAGCTTTGTCAGTTCATCAAAGGAGTTAAACTACCAGATGGGTTCGGATCCAACTTCAAGTACAAAGTCACCGATAATGATACCAATATAATGGGCCTGAAGTCTCCTGACTGCCATATAATGATGCAACGTTTACTTCCTTATGAACTTCAGCAATACTTGCCCCAGACGTTGTGCGTTTTACAGTGTTAATGAGTGTTTGGATTTGCGTTTTACACTGATAAGTTGTTTAACAACAGCTTATTCTGATATAAATGTATGTTATTTTTCATTATAATAGAATTTAAATTGTATATGCGTTTTAATATTAGGATTTGATATAAATGGATATGCGTATAGGTATTTATTTTATTGAACCCTTTAGGAATTTTTTAGGATTTTAGTGATTAATTTCGGAAAATCCCCGTCTGATTTTAATCATCCTATTGAAAACCCATCTGAAATTAATTTATTAGAAATTAATTTTGGAAAGTCCCCTATTTGGGACTGCTTTTTGAATGTTTTATCTCATTTAGGATATGAATGCATATAATTGGTTTACTATTTGAGATGATTTCGACAGTGTTTCTCCTTTACTCCTACGAATATGTCTTTAAACACATATTTGGGGAGTTGAGAGGAAATGCTGCCGAAATTTTCTCAAATAGTAAATCGGTTATACGCATTTATATATGAGACGAATCATTTAAAGAGTGGGTTAGGATTTCCTTCCATAGTTGCAATTGGTGAACAAAACATCTCGTATTCCTCGTTTGAATGTGTTTAATTAAGTTGCTAACAAAGACATGAAACATTTTTTAGTGAATTTCCTAACAAAGACATGAAAGAAGAATTCCCCGGCTGGTTTGGGAAGCAGGTAAACTTAGATTTATTGTGTGTATTTAACTGTAAAAATAACGACATCATATTTTGTGTTCTCTATCTGATCCTATCCTCTTCATAGATCCGTCAACGTCACGTAGACAATGACCTAGGTGTTAACGAAAGCAGCGAGTTATTCGCTTTGGCTTGTGGACCATCACAGACTCCAATCTCAGTCAACTCTTGCGTAGTCAACGGTGTGAGGTTTGTCGTGCACAACCGCGATGAACGTCGCACAACTCAAAACAGCGGCATTTGTTCGCCTGGTCCGGACGAAAAAATGTATTATGGTCAGCTTGAACAAATCCTTGAGTTTTCATATTTGTCATTCAAAACTGTGGTGTTCCGAGTTAAGTGATTCGACACTAGCAACAAAGGAGGTATCCAAAAAATTTTCATTAGAAACAACATAATACAAATCAAGGCAAACGGTGAGGCGTTTAAAAATGATCAATACATTCTCGCAACACAAGTCAAACAATGCTTCTACCTTGAAGATATGGCCAGACGACCATTTGGTTGGAAGGTCATCGAACATGTGAGTCATAAAAAGTTTTTGAACGGGGGTGTCATTGTGGTAGATGATGACCCTGATGTTATACATGTCGACAACTGATCTGATCTCGCACTTTCTACTAGTTTGAATGACTTAGAAATTGCGGCCTTGCATATAAATGGTCAATCAATAGATGTTGACGCACCACCAGATATCATTGATGTTGTTGATGAAGACGATGATATTATTGATGAGGAAGACCTCACTCCTCATGATTTAGCAGATTCTGATGATGAAGACCTCGTCAACCTTGATATTGATGATGGTGTAAATGTTGTTTATTCTAGTGAAGAAGAAGATTGATCTTTAGTTGTAACTTGTAAAAGGCGCTTATTTTGAATGAATGAATGAAACTATTATGGATTGTTCTAATGTGTATATTTATTTGGATGTGTGCATGCTTTTATTATTTTGTTCATGAATTTCTATATGTTATCCTAATGCTACTTGTACAGATGTCAACTGATGTCGCACGGGGTCACGGCGGTGACGGTGTCGGTGATGATCGTCCCCTCCATATCAGGTACCCACCGGCTGTGGGGGTTGCTTAGGCAACCGAGGTAAGAATTTCTGGATTATTGTAATACAAGCATAAACTTGATACATTGAATTTGCTTGCCTTAAATTTTTATGACTTTGTCACTCACTTGATTTTGCAAGTAAGGGCACCCGAAAGCCCAATTTGGGTGGCAGGAGAGCGGGCAGGCTGCATACCCGCCAGGAGACCCGGAACCTCGGGTTAAAGGCCATCACGGATAAGAGTGGCCCCGTCCCGATCCGGTTTGAGGTTAACGACCGAGAGACCCTCATGCCTCTCGGTGACCATGCGGCTCATTAGGCGAACTACCTCGGGGAGCTCGTTTGGGAGTAGCCCTTGCACTACCCTTCTTGGCGCCAAATGCTGCCGGAGCGGAAGGCGGGGGTCGTGGCAAAGATTGGGGTAAGTTATTTTATTATCCTTTTATGTTTATTTCATTATCGTGTTCATCCATTTAATTGTGTATATTTATCTAAATTTATTTATTTATTTATATCATATAAATAAATAAACAATTTTAGATAAATATATAAATTATATCTCTAACTCTGTCTTTGTTGTATATGATTGCAGACCCAGTTTGACTTGCGTCCCCACATGTAATCCGACCGCTGGCCACAAATCTATATGGGTATCCAGCAGCACCTGCAAAAGATCTACAATGGCAAGAAGGCTGCTCTTAAAGAAAGATATTGGGTTCCTGAAGAGGACAGGACTTATGACCTGGAGCGCCTCAGACGCGGACGTCCCTCGTACATTTCTGAGGTAGATTGGGATGCGCAACTTGCATTTTGGAATGATCCTAAGAACCTTGCCCGGGCTGCCCAAAATAAACAAAACCGGGCAAAGAGCAAGGTCGTATGCCGATAGGGATCCTGAACTATTGCCGCCCTCCGAGATATGCATGTAATAAACATTATATATACGTGTGTTGTGATTTGTCATTTTTAATTTGTTTCATCTTATATATGTGTGTATGTGCAGATGGAGACCTTAGCTACTAGAGAGTACCCGTCATTGATCCACACCTTCTTCTTGACACATACTATTGGAGGTGTATTTTTGAACCCCGAGGACAAAGCTCTCTATGTAAGTTTTGTTCCAAAACACGCACTTTAATGATTTGTCAAGAAATAATGTAGTGACCCGACTAATATATTAACTATCTTGTGTTTTATCTTGTGATTTTGTGATTACATAGGATGAGATGATGAGGCTACAGGGTGTAGGCTCCAACACCGAGACGGGTGTGCCTTACACCGAGGATGAGATAATAGCCATCGTTCACGAGGGAGAAGAAAAAGCTATCGGAGGCACATTCTCTTGTTGTAGGGGTTTTGCCAGGACACACGCAACGGTCATCTGCCCCTCCCCTCCATGCAACACATCTCTTAATGTCGCTAAGCTGAAAAAGAGAGAGAAGGTGCTAAGCGCAGGTGGACCATGTTCATGAAGTTATTTTAGGAGTGAAGAAAGTTTTCCCAGATGGCGTTCGCCAACTAGAGTCACAGCCTGTTGAGATAGTATTTGGATGGCAGCCGGGTTTTCAGTGGCGGAGTTGCGTGGGATTTGATGGCAGGAGATGATTGAGGGGCGACGGAGAGGATGTGGGGATGTGAGGACGATAGTTAGGAGAATGTTGGGTATGTATATATACGATATTTTGGTTTAAGTGTATATTGGAGAACCCTTATGTGAAATATTTGTTCCCTACGTGTTTAGAAATCTTTTATCTTGGTGAATATTGGATTGTATCTTGCGGATAATGCAAGTTTTGTGATCTCTTCACTCGTTTGTTAGGATATCTGTGTTATTTGGTTTTTGGATCGTATTTAGCTTTATTATATCAATGTGTGATCGTATGTTGTTTTGGATACAGTATGTAATTATTTGGTAGATTTATATTGGTTTACACAGGTTTGAGTTTGGTTAGTTTTTTTCGGGAAAGGAAAAATTCCAGAAAAATATGGAAATAGCAGGCTGTGCAGTGCTAGTTCCAAAAAAAAATTACAGGACTGTTCCCGGGCGACATGTCGCCCGTGGAAAGGTTAAACCAAAATTTATTGCGCAGCACTATCCCGGGCGACATGTCGCCCGGGAAAACTGTTCCAAAAATATTGCAGACTTATCCCGAGCGACATGTCGCCCGGGAAAGTTGCCACTAGGCGACAAAATGCATTTTATACCCGCGATTCTAGCCAATTAATTAATTAATCTAACATCAATATTAATTAGCCATTTTATGAAATAAGTATCCCGGACTCGACATGTCGCCCGGGAAAACTCTCCACCGTGGCATGAATTCTTGACTGGTAACTATGTGGGGCCTAAGTTGTCGCCCGGGTAATCGACCGGGAAACGTATCCCCTTCGAGCTTTTTCAGTTTCGGACTTTTTTATCGGGCGACATGTCGCTGGGAAACGTTTCCCCATCGTCAAGTCGCCGGGATGGGATACCCGGTTTTGTCGCTGGGGAAGAAATGGCAAAATGTTGTTTAGTGCCCTCGGGCAACCTTGGTCGGTGGCAGTTGGATACTAACCGAGTTAATACTTTGTTGTTTTGTTTGTGTCTAAGCTATTTGTTGTTGTAAATTAATTTGGTTCTTTAGCTTCATCTTTTTTAACTTGTTTCTTTCATTCCCTCGGTGCTTGTTTGGGTCTACATCAAAATCACTCCGGAGTGAAAACCGGTGGCTCGGCTTCCGTGAGTGGGGATTTTTCTCTTATCGTGGCAAGAGTTTTTTCATCTCTTTTGTAGTCCTCGCAGTTAAAGCCTTGAGTAGAGTCTAGAATTTGTTGTTTGTATTTTATTCTAGTCTGTACTGTTTCTTGCTTCTAGCATCTTGCTAGTAGCAGTTATTTTATTTATATATATCTCTTTGCCGTTCAAAAAAAAAAATCAATAACCTTAGACAAATCAGTCAGAGTATTGATTAGCACATAACCCGTCCAGCATTACTTGAGAACGACTGTTCTGCTAAGATGCAAAAGTTACAGACGGTTATTTTATTCTCAGGGCACCATTTTCCTAGTTTTTGATTCATGGATATCTAGCGAGAGGACCAAACCATCTCACATGACTCATTCTCAAACTTTATACAGTAATAGCTAATGCGGTAAAGTGTAAAGTGTTCTATAAGAACTTGGATTAAAACTTAAAAGGATGGGCCTAATTCTGACTCTTTTTTATTAGAACTTTGGAACCTAATTCTGACTTATGTACAAGTGCTAGAAGAAATTAGCATCCTGTTCTATTCGATTATTCTAGTATGGAGTAACAACTTTTAATAGTTTTACATTTTTATTTCACAAAAGAGTTACTCCACAATACTTCTTTATCTGTCGTCAAAAGAGCATAACATGAATAGGGCGAATTAGCACGGATATCCAGTTACAAATAGCGGTATATGCAAAACTTATAAAAACCAGTCATAAAAAAAGAATCAGTTAACTTGATCATTAATATTTCCATATTGTGAATTAAACATGAATCCCTCCTTGAATCAGATTTTTTTTTTGAATAAAAGTAAAAGAAAACACTTAGTTGCATCACGATCTTTGCTTCTATGCCATCATCCATGTCAATAGAAAATTGATTAGCCTTGTATATATGATAATAATACACACCTTTGCTTCTACGCCATCATCTTTGCTTCACGATATGAAATTCTTGGAGCTAATTATGAAATTGTCTTGCAGTATATATGATACGAACCTCGATTCAGGTAGAGCTAGAGTTTCCAGGTTTGGGTAACTAGTGTTCTTGAATAAGACATGTAAAGTATTACCAATTGACCATTGTTAGGCGTTAGCAACGAAACCGTGACAAAAGAGGAGGTAGAGCTCCTTTTTGGTGGTGTATTATAAAGGAATGTCTCTATAAGATGTGGATAGTCATGTGGCAACTTCTTCTCCCAATATTCCTCACCATTAAGTTAAAAAGTGAATAGATTATGATTATGATCCACAAATAAGAAAATCACACCATCTTTTCAGACATCAACACTTATTTAAACACAATAAAATACACACAATGGCATCACTAGGAATATTGAACATGTTTACCACCTGATGCTTCCATTTCTTTTCCAACTCATGTGCCACCTATGAAAAATACAAGTTTAAATGTTAATGCATGTACTCCATTTGCATTAATAAATTAAATAAGGTATAAATCTTACCTAGACATTTAGTGTTTCTTCAAGCTCTTTCGCGACAATATCCATGGCAGGTCATTGTTCTCAATCATCGTGCAAGCATCTGTATGCAATTTCTGAGAATTTGGTCATGGAGTATGAGTCCATATAATTCTTAAACTAGGAATAATAATCTTGACCAAGTTGCCCTTGTTATAGTATTCTTTGACTGATTTTCCAGAGAGGATGAAGCCATTATCAAGTTCAATGATGCACAACCTTCCACATAAAACATCAAATAGCACAATGCCAAAAGAATAGACGTCAGATTTTTTGGTCACGGCTATGAAGTGTAGTATTGTGGTCACAATACCCTTGTGTCCACTCAATTTTGAACCAATGACGTCCTCCAAAAAACGTAACGCTTACAACCCAGTTTCATTCAGTTTCATCCTATCAAATATGTTTGAACTTTTTAGTATCCCTGGTAGATAATCGTTCGATGCCTCCCCATAGGCTTACGGAGGTAATCCAAACCACAAGCTGCATTCGCACAAATTTTGAGTCTTTCTAACCACGTAAGAGTAACCACGTGAGAGTAGTAGAACTCTCATCACGATTACGCCGCCTTATATCTATCCAAACTTTCACGCGTTGCATATTCATAAACAATAATCTTCTCCTTTCCCTCGTCACAATAACCGAGAAGAATAGACGTTAGATTTTTTTTTGTCACGACTCCTCAATTGTAGTAAATATAGTATTCTGGTTTACTATACCCTTGTGTCCCAACATCATGTTGAACAATGACATATTTACAAAAACGTTACGCATAAACTTGGACTTCCAAAGTCAGATATTTTAGCAACCCAGTTCGCATCATCAAAATGTGTGAACTTTTTATATCCTGGTAGATAATCGTTCGATGCCCTTCAATATGGTTATGAAGGTAATCCAAACCACGAGTTGCATCCGCACAAATTTTGAGTCTTTCTAACCACGTGAGAGTAGTAGAACTCTCATCACGATTACGCCGCCTTATATCTATCCAAACTTCCACGCGTTGCATATTCATAAACAATAATCTTCTCCTTTCCCTCGTAACAATAACCGAGAAGAGAGATGAGGTTTGAACTTATATATCTTTTCCTTTAATGTTCCCTTCAATTGAAGCGTGTTATTACTATGGATGGAAGCCCTTTCTTGTGTTGCCTTGTCGCCTTGCATGTTGTAACTTGGAGAGCCCAAAATCAGCAATCCAAATATCATCGGAAACAATTTTAACGCTCTTTATATCACGATGTATGACCTTCAATTTGTCATTCATGTTTTCTGGAATTAAGATAACTCCAAACTTCTCGAATACCAAAGCATATTTGCAAACGTTGCCTGCCAGAAAAGACTAGTCATGCTATTAGCCTTTCGCATATGATCATCACGGCTTCCATTAGAAGCATCTTCGAAGAGAAGCATCATCTCACGACCTTCATCACAAAAGCCAAAGACAGAAACTATATCACAATAACTTATAATCACAGCTCGTAGTTTCTTTTTGATATCCAAAATAAACCTATATGCTACTAGGATCTATGTTCATACTGTGCTGAATATAGCAAAACAAAGAAAACCAATAGAAGGAAAGAAAAAAAAAATATATTATAAATCTGTTATAGATAAAGGATACACTTCATGTGACTATTCTCTCTATACTCATATCATACGTATGTTAGTTTATTGTACTGTTGAAAACGTTATTACCTAAGTACTAGTATTACTTAATCAATCAATTATAGTATTTACAGTATATAAGAACATTTACTTAACCATACTCATAATCTTTTAATTACCTACTGAAAAAAATACTACTATATATTTAGATCTTTGTGCAAATTATTAGCTTATTTCATTTGATCAATATCTATCTGGCAAGATCAAAAGCAACAAAAGAAGAAATAAAAGTGAATACCTATTTCGAGATCTGGTCATCAGCTAGAGTCTGTTGACATCTAGGAAATAACGGCTGTCATGTTGATAACATTTGTGTTTTGTGGTATTTCAACTGGGACTAGTCAAGTCACATAAGATCTGATTAAGATGGGCTACCTATGAAAGGCCTTAAACTGAATTTTTTGGGCCACTGGAGTGCTGGACACTTATGTGTAACCGAACCAAATTTTTAGCTGAATAGAATTGAATTAAATATTCGTTTTTTAGTTTGGATATATTTGTCAAAACGAAAATCGAACCAAAAACAGAATTCACATAAATATATATATTTATATAAAAAAAGTCTTTAAAACTATTTCCTAATATAAATATAATATTTTAAAAAAAATTGCGCTAAAAACTTATATAATTACAAGAAAAATAATTAAATTATATTAGTCAGGTCAACCCGAAAACGAAACCAAATTCAATTCGGTTTAACCCAATTTAAATTTCGCTTGGTTTTATCCAGAATTTTTTTTAATCGAACTAACCGAACCGAATAAACAGAACAACCCGATAACCGAACACCCATGAAAAGTAATAGGAGGGCTTTATTTGATAAGCAAAATCATCAACAGCTTATAGGTTATAGGTACAAGTAATTAAGATTAGTACAGTTTAATAAATGACAGTTTGATATTTATGACCAAGAATTCTTTTTTTTTAGATGAGGGAAATCCTAGCTGAGTTGCTTTTTGTTACATAACATGTATATATCTCAGATTCCACAAACCACTTCGCAAGAACCATGAAAAGTGTTAGAAATTGGGGTAAAGTTTAATCGTTTAGTTTTTTCTATGGTTGTTTTGATGTATGGATAACTCGCTATATCGTGTAACAATCCAACTTTCGTATTATAAAGTATTTCGGGGGGAAAAAAAACCCTATCAAGATGTCTGGGTTGCACGAAATCTCTATCGGGATAAATATAAGGAGTATGTGCATTTTATGTTCTAGCACCGGATCATAAAAATCAAGAACAAATCAAGGAAGTTGTATATATTTTCGTAATTGTTCTGAGACAATAACTTCGGATATTAAAAAAAGATGTTTAGACAGTAAAACTGTTTTGATATGTAACTGTTCACCAACTGTTATGTTGGTTGGGGTTTGGCGAGAAATTAATGTAAATCCTTAATACAGATTTATAAAAATCGCTTAGGTTTTGGGCACTGCCCAAACCCGCAAGGGGCCTGCCACTCATTCGACCTCTGCACGGGCTTGGCAGCGGGACCCAGCAAAGGGGCTCTGACCCTTGAACCCCTCAAGGGGCGCTACCCCTTGACCCCGAATGGGGGCGCGGCCCCCTTGACCCCCGCTTTTCTGGTATATGGTCAAGTTCATATTAGCTCAACGAGTGTGCACTCCACACTTCCCTAACTCGTATCCGAGCCGAATATGAAATCTCATCGGTCTCTAGTAAATCATCATTACTTAAATGGCAGTCGATGACACTAAAATCACCAACAAAAAGGATGGCAAATCATTTGTCATCCATCATCTTGGATTATAAGGGCAGGATCAGGTCGCCATAAAAGTAGCTCGTTGAACAATTCCAGTTGTGAAATATTACACTCAAGTACTGGGGAAACTCTTTACCCAAAAAAAAATATTACACTCAAGATGCATGATCCTGATGATATATAAATATGTGCTCTATTTTACAGATTGTAGTTGTAATTTTTGATATCTTGTTACAGCTTTAGGGTTTGGCAGCAAACGGGATTTGTAGAAGTTACAAACTAAATTGGCAAATGGGTAAATGGATGAGGTTTTACTTGTTTTGATTATCCAGAGAGGGCAAGTCTTTTGACTCAGGTGTCATGGCCTAACCGGGCTATCTCGTTTTCTGAACCCTTTTGTTGGGCACCTTACCTAGGGAGTTTTAATAACCTTAGACCTCTTGTGACATTAGGAGGGCAAGAGGGATGACTACGGCAACCTTGGTAATCAATATTCAAATCTATAACCTTAGACAAATCAGTCAGAGTATTGATTGGCACATAACCCGTCCAGCATTACTTGAGAACGACTGTTCTGCTAAGATGCAAAAGTTACAGACGGTTATTTTATTCTCAGGGCACGAAAAGTATTTAAAAAAAGAAAACAATTTTTTTTTTCTAAAGGGAAAAAAAAAACCGATCGGACGGGTAGGGTTGTGAGCCGTGTGGCATATTAAATGCACCCCGGTTAAAAAAGGAAATTTTTATCTTAAAATTTTTTTTGAGGAATAAAAAAGTTTACTTTTTTAAAAACTTTTGAGGAAAAAAAGGAAAAAAAATGGTTAAAAAAAAAACTAACTGTTAGAAAATATTCATAAAAAAACAGACCGATGGGTCCCGACAGTGCGAGAGGGTGTTATTCGATAGGAAAAGAACACCAGGAAAATTATAATTTTAAATTTTTTTAGGAAAAAAAAAAGAACTGGGTACGATTAGCGGGCGGATAGGTTTGAGGAAACTTAAAGTTTTATTCATAAAAAAACAGGTAAGATGGTTCCGACAGCGCGAGAGGGTATTTATTCCGAGTACAAAAAAAGTTAAAGTTTATATTTTAAAAGTTTTTGAGGAAAAAAAGGTTTTTAAAAAAAAGGTAAAAAAAAAGAGTCAATGTAAAGAAAAAAGAAAGAAAAAAAAAAAAAAAGGGGCATTAAATATCGGGTGTCAAATAAAGTCGGGTTGGCATTAAATTTTTAAAATTTTTTTTTTAGGAAAAAAGTTTACTTTTAAAAACTTTTATGAGGGAAAAAAAAAAAAGGAAAAAAAAAATGTTAAAAAAAAAAAAAAACTAACTGTTAAGAAAAAAATATTCATAAAAAAACAGACCGATGGCTCCGACAGTGCGAGAGGGTATTTCGAGAAAAGAAAAAGAAAAATTTTATTTTAAAAATTTTTTTAGAAAAAAAAAAGAACGGGACGATTAGTGGAGCGCGAGGTCTGAGGAAACTTAAAGGTTTATTCATAAAAAAACAGACCGATGACTCAAACAGCGCGAGAGGCTATTCCGAGAAAAAAAAAAGTAAAGTTTTATTTTAAAAAGTTTTTGAGAAAAAAAAAAGGTTAAAAAAAAGGTAAGAAAAAAGAAATCAATGTAAAGAAAAAAGGAAAAAAAAAATAAAAAAAAAATAATTAAAGGGGTGGGGCCGGGTCAGGGCGGGTCGCATTAAATCTTTGGTGGGTCGGGTAACCTGCCTTTTGTATATACTTATTATTATAATATAATTATAATTATAATTGTAGTTGTAGTTTTTGATATATTGTTACAGCTTTAGGGTTTGGCAGCAAACGGGATGTTTAGAAGTTACAAACTAAAATGGCAAACGGGTAAATGGATGAGATTTTACTTGTTTAGATTATCTAGAGACAGCGAGTCTTTGACCTCATATATACGCGGCCTAACCGCGCTATCTCGTTTTCTAAACCCTTTTGTTGGGCAACTTACCTAAGGAGTTTTGATAGCTTTAGACCTCTTGTGACATTAGGAGGGCAAGAGGGATGACTACGGCAACCTTGGTAATCAATATTCAAATCTATAACCTTATACAAATCATCAGAGTATAGATTGCACATAACCGTCCAGCATTACTTGAAACGACTGTTCTGCTAAGATCAAAAGTTACGTGTATTAACGTGTGTGCCCCCAATAGGCTCACTTATATTCGTAATGTATTCGTGCTTTCGACTACCATAATCCAACACTCACATGACTCATTCTCAAACTTTATACAGTAATAGCTAATGCGGTAAAGTGTAAAGTGTTCTATAAGAACTTGGATTAAAACTTAAAAGGATGGGCCTAATTTTGACTCTTTTTTATTAGAACTTTGGAACCTAATTCCGATTTCTGTACAAGTGCTAGAAGAATTAGCATCCTGTTCTATTCTAGTTTCGAGTGACAACTTTCGACAGTTTTACATTTTTATTTCACAAAATAGTTACTCCACAATACTTCTTTATCTGTCGTCAAAAAAGCTTAATATGAATAGGGGCATTAGCAACGATATCCAGCTTTACAAATACTATCTGTTTATGTAAAACTTATAAAAACCGGTCATAAAAATAAAATCAGTTAACTTGATCATTAATGTTTCCATATCTGAATTAAACATGAAACCTTCCTTGAATTAGAAAAAATTTAAATAAAACTACAAGAAAACACTCGAGTTGCATCACGATCTTTGCATTTACGCCATCATCCATGTCCATAGCCATGCTAATGCACAAATCCAAACCCTCCCTGCAAATAAACATATAGTAACAAAGTCTACACCCGTCAAGGCGTCAAATAAAACATATAATGAACAAATAGTAAAGCAACCTTAGCTTACCGTAACTAGTGGGAAGAGGTATTGGAGAACCATTCCAAGTTGATTCAAAGAAACAATCCATTGTCGTATTAATTCCAGTATGACAATTGCACACAAATGAATTATACTGTCCACCGTACCCACACACTCCATTACTTTTCTCACAATTAGCACACAAAGGTGGATACTCATTGTTGAAATTAAACTTATATTTCAATGCAACACCATATTTCCAACTGTTAGGATCGTCCATATGTCCCTTAAATCCATATAATCCTGAGTACGAACCACAATTCAACTTCTGCAAGTCCATCTCAAAAGATGGCCCGAGATCAACTGGAGTATATACACAACATGTGGACACTGGGATACCGAGTTTGCTTACTGCTTGGCATGAATTCAAGAGTCCACAAACTCGACTTCCACTCTCAGTATCACAAACTGGAGAAACTGTGTTGTTATGACTATCGGATTTGAATATTGGTGATGAAGATATGTCGCAGTTTAAAAGAGCGAAAACTGTGTCATCATGGAAGCTAAATGGGGCGTCCCAGTCGAGGCTAAAGCCTTTACTAGGTTGGGTGCATGCACAAGTTGACATAGAGGGGTCGTTTATGTAAATGACTTGGTTTGAGTAGTCAATGTTTGTGATTTGGTAGCATCCAGTGTGTGTGATGAATGTGAGATGTTGATTGGTGCAAGTTACTCGGGTTTGAAACCGCGGGTCACCACATCCCAACCCGGTGCCAAACGGGTATTTCACGGGTATTTGGCCGCATGTGCTTTTGCACGTTTGGGAGGTCGTTGTGGAGAATGATAGGACTACGTAAAAGGTGAGTACGACAAGTTTGGTTGTCAAAGAGGGCTGAATGTTCGTGTGTGTTGACATTCTCGTGTGCATAATACGTCCACCTGAAGTACCTAGCTAGATTTTGTCGATTGAGACAGAGAGGATGGGGGGATTGAGTTTGCTTAAAGAGAGTCGAATAACGTTTATATAATGACTTGTATATGATGCACTAAAATTGTATAAGGTGTTTGGGTTAATGGATGGGGTAGTTCTAGTCTCTTTGAGGATTTATGTACTTTTCTAGGTACATACATTTGATGCTTTGATTCCTCATGATAAAAAGTAAACAAAAAGAGGGTTTTATGTAAACTCTAGATAAAATACATATCAACAAAATTGGCATCACAAAATGGTTAGGAATTTTGAATACTAAAATGGTCAGGAATTTTGAATACTAAAATGGTCATTAACTTATGTTAACAACAATGATTAGATGCAATAATGTAAGGGCGCAGGTAAATGTTAAATTTAGTACAAAATTGACTAGTGTACAAGTAAAATATGGGTGATTCAAAGCTAATTATAGTGATAGTAAGGGGATGAATATTTGAAGGAGAATATGATTCTCCAACATTTTTTCCTTTTCATTGGTTTAGATAAGATAGTAACTTTGAGAATATGATCCACTATGTGGCTTTGTGTACAAGGGAAACTAAAATGTAATGTTATAATCCTAGCTACTACGGAGTAGTAATAGACATAAGGATTATAAATAAAGTTTTCAAATATTTAACAAATTAAGTTAAGCTTGGGAATTTGTGGGTTATAGGGTTCACAAATTGCATAAGATACACTTGTCTTTGGTATTTTTTAAGCATTCTTGGTCCTTCATTTTGTGTACTAGACTACTAGCTCTCTTGTTAGTCATAAACCATATAATATAATATACTCAATGAATTTTAGGTCTTCATATCAATGCTTTATATAATACTAGTCTCAAGGCTCGTCCGATGGGCGGCTAGCTTTAAAAAGAAATTTTGAAGATACAAAATTTAGTAGTAGAATGAAAGATATAAATAGCATTAAATGATTGAATATTATAAACAAAAAAAATATAAAAACAAAAAAGTAAATGGTAAAATGTCATTGCAAAATATCTAAAAGAAAAAGTAAATAACCTTGATTGTTTAAACATAAGTAGCTAAGAAAACATGACCATACTTATATTTGATGAAGGACTTCATTATACACAACGTTTGTTGTATAATGTACAACTAACGGAGTACATAAAATGGTTGGAGCAATGATTATTGCACCTGTGGCTCTTTTATTATTACAATATGCTTCAAATACCGACGGTGATATGTATCTTAATATAGCTGATAGGTCCTGGCGCTACCTAACATATATCTAAAGTAACATATGCTTCAAATACCAAATGTGATACTCTTGTGGATAAGCACAGGGACTTCATGATGGGTTGGGATAACCATCATAGTTATCAATTGTTTAGGATAAATGTTTAGGATAAGTATTTGTTATGTTTAGGATAAGTCTTGTGTTTATGTGAGTTATCACATAACTAGTATTTAAGGTTTTGTTTCATTAATAAAAAGTAATCAATCAAGTTTGTCAAATAAATTGTCTAGTCTTCTCTCTATATTCTTAAGGAGCTCGCACACGCTTGAAGTGGTGCTACTATCCCGATACAACCCAAACCGGGTCGTATCAATTGGTGCTTTCATTGAGAGCTCTCGTTGAGAGGCTGTCGATTTAGGGTTCCAATCCAAAAACAAAAAAAAATTGTTCATCGATCACTATTCACCCGGTACTGTTCACGGAGCACTATTCACCAGAAAGTATTGTTCATCGAGCGTTACTGTTCATCAGTAAAAAAAATTTTTTACTGTTCTTTGAGTTATTAATCGCTGGAGTATTATTCATGGCATCAGGCGGCAGCGATCGGGACGCGGAATACGCACTATCTAAGCTCTTGCAAATTGGTACGGTGGCCGAATATGAGAGTGAGTTTGTGGTACTTGCAAATCGAGTAACGGGGATCTCTGAATCTTTACTTACATCGTTTTATATCTCCGGACTTAAGCTGACGTTACAAATAGATCTGTTGAGGGCAAGGCCTACAACTTTAGGAGAAGCCTTTGCCTTAGCCCGGATCACCGAGGCCTGTTTTGAGGACGACAAGGCTACCACAGTCATCGCCAAACCAAACGACCTCAACATAGCGGTACAGGTACAAGATATTGAGGAAACAACTCTTCATACGTCAGACAAGGTAGAAGTTGTGTCAACAAGTATGGTTGCTACCTCTGAAGAACACGGGTATCAAGATGGGTTTTGTATGGTTGCTACATATGAAGAACATGGGTGTCAAGATGGATTAAAACATGTTACAACCAGATCTCCTGCAGGGAAAAAGGGTGATCTTGGCGTCATTACCTCCAAGGGAGGCCCACCAGATCACATGCGAGCTAGTGAGAAAGAGCTTGATGTTTTGAAGTCCCTATTAAAGCAAAAGTCAATGTTCAGGCGTCAAGAGAGAATGTTGAGACGACAAGAGCAACAACGATTAGCGAAGGATGCTAAAATTCAAAGAAGAATTTGGGATCCTGGAATCAAGAGTTTACAAGACAACACCTTGAGGGCATAGTGGTTTTGAAGGAGTGAGGAATGATACGCCTATGGATAAGCACAGGGACTTCATGATGGTTGGGATAACCATCATAGTTATCAATTGTTTAGGATAAGTATTTGTTATGTTTATGATAAGTCTTGTGTTTATGTGAGTTATCACATAACTAGTATTTAAGGTTTTGTTTTATTAATAAAAAATAATCAATCAAGTTTGTCAAATAAATTTTCTAGTCTTCTCTCTATATTCTAAAGGAGCTCGCACACGCTTGAAGTGGTGCTACTATCCCGATATAACCCAAATCGGGTCGTATCAATTAATGATATGCCTGGGCCAAAGCCCAAGGCTCATTTATCTATTAGGGTTTTACTTTGTATTATAAATACTCTTTGTAATCTTTTAGTTTATCAATCAATCAAAGTTTAAGATAAACAAATCTTTAGTTTTTCTCTCTATTTTCTGACGGAGCCAGCACACGCTTGAAGTGGTGCCTTATCCCGATACAACCCCTAACCGGGTCGTATCAATTGGTGCTTTCATTGAGAGACCTCGTTGAGGGCTTTCGATCTAAGGATTTAAAAAAACACTGTTCATCGCCAGTTACTGTTCACAGAACACTATTCACCAGAAAGTTACTGTTCATCAGTTAAAAAAATTAAGGTTTCAAAAAAAAATATTGCATTCATGGATGTTCTAAAGTTTTCAGGGGACGATCCTGAGAGATGGATCTTTTCCATCACAGAGTACTTTTCGCTACTTAACACCCCTACTGATCAGCGGCTGAGGATCGTGAGTTTTAATTTAGAGGGTGCGGCGGCGGAATGGTTTTAGTGGATGACAAGGAATGGTTTGATCACTACTTGGACCAAGTTTGAGGAAAGCGTGAAGAATCATTTTGGACCGTCAAAATATGAAGATCCGAAGGGGCATTATCGAAGCTGTTGCAATTAGGGACGGTCGAGGATTATCAAGGGGAATTTGAAAAGCTGATGAATCAGGTTACGGGTATATCAGACTCTTTGCTCATCTCCTTCTATATTTCTGGGCTTAAATTGCACTTGCAGCGAGAATTGTTAGCATCAAAACCTCTTACCTTGGGCTATGTGTTTTTGTTGGCTCGTATGATTGAGGCCCGTTTGGAGGACAATCGGTCCACCGCAACCATCGCCAAGCCAAACGACATGGTACATGCTCAACATCTTGAGGAGACAACTTTTCATAAGTCGAACAAGGTGAAAGAAACAGAGGCTCGTGTTGAGGTAACTGTGCATAAAGAGAATGCAACTACAGGAGAAAGGAGGAGGTCCCACATTAAATGAGACAACAGATTACCTTACATTATTGCCAATAGTTGGAAAGTAGCTTCACTTGAGGCAAAAGGGTCCTTAGATGCTAATGAAGAGATCAAAAAAGATCATACACTAGTTCATGAGTTGGAGAAGAGAGAAAGCAAGTGGAAGAAAATTCTAAATGGAGAGGTTACAAGTTTAAAGAATCAAGTTATGGGGGCTTTAGTTAGAATTCCAAGGATTCGCTTCATGATCTTCAAGAAGTTAAAACCAAGCGTGCTCTAAAAATTGATGATGAGAAATTTAAGAAGGCTAAGTCCGAAAAGGTTTATGATGCTTGGCTACCACCATGGCTCGCATCTTGTTTGGTTGTTTATCAGCCTTATGTGAAGAACCATTGGAAAGAATTCATGTTTATTCAAGGAAGAATATGGGATCCCGAAATCAAGATATATTTTAGACATCACCTTGAGGACAAGGTGGCTTTTAAGGAGTGGGGAATGACATGCCTGGGACCAAGCACAAGGCTCATTTATCTATTAGGGTTTTACTTTGTCTTATAAATACTCTTTGTAATCTTTTAGTTTATCAATCAATCAAAGTTTAAGATAAACAAATCTCTAGTTCTTCTCTTTATTTTCTGACGGAGCCAACACACGCTTGAAGTGGTGCCTTATCCCGATACAACCCCTAACCGGGTCGTATCAAAATGACTATACAAAACCACAATGACCTTAATCCTTAACATCCAATGTCATAAAGTTGGCTAAAACGCTTCTTGACCGTCAATTTATCTACGGGAAACACAACAAAATCAAAATCAGAGATGTAGTAAATGAGATAAAATCATAATTATGTATATCATACAATCCTAAAAATATATCTATGTTCACATGTATATTAAAAACTACTGAATGGATATAGCAGAAATTCTTATGGTGTTGAGATTCTTAAAGAATACGAAACCACAAATTCTTATGATCATTGAATTGCTGTATGTTTATACCTTGAAATAGACATACATAATTATAGTAAAATTGATATGAATGTTTAGTCTTAGATAATAACTTATCCAAACACCCTTGTAATACCCTTGAAAACGATAACATCATATATTAAGCGCAAAGTGTCCTAATGTCTAAACATCCAATCTACAAACTAACACTATAACTAGAAAGCAAAAGTCTTTCGGGGAAAGTACCCCATGTTGCAAGCTTCATGTCCAGGAGGAAAAGTTTCATTATTTATCGCCACATCATGCCATAGTCTGTGTTTGAATCGAAAAAACTGAATGAAAACTATGTATTTAATCGTAAACATGCAATGTTTTTGAAAATCGTCCTAAATTTGCCTAACTTTAGAAGAAATCATAAGTGAATGCTGAAAGTAGAATTGGGTAATGTCTCTTGCAGCATGGAGTGGAAGATTTTGCTCATTAGGAGCTACAAGCATTGTTGTCATCAATCAAAATAATCTGCTATTCGCGCATTTGGTCCATCTATTTAATCAATAAACAATTAAAAAGGGGAATCCATATATAATGGTAACATGGTTGTTCTCATCAACCATATTTTTAGCTTGCACAATAATCTACTCAATAAAGTTAGTTTTAACTTTAAAGCGATTACGAACAATGAAAAAAAATATAAACATTGTATGTGGTCATAAGAAAACAAATGTATGTGCGCAAAAAATTGAAAGGAAATGAAAAGATGATGAAATTACCTTCAAAGATTTATTAAGACCTTTATTTTCAGCTCTACCAAGTTCGTAAGCTATGTAGCCGTTCATACCACCTAATGATGTAACAGAGATGATATTGATATCAGAAGATGATAGATATCAATATGAGACAACTCTCATAAATCATAAGCTCTTAAGAAATTAGAAAGAGGGAACTTTTGACTTTCAAGGTCAAACAGACCAGTTAGGGTAGTTAAGGGCTTTGAGAAATTTAAACATGCTCTTATTAGGTTTTGACAACCACTCTTGTAAATCAAGATACCATTCTTATCAGTAACCTTACCTGCAACATCCCTATGAGCAGCCTTATCAGCAACTCTTATCAACTCTTTTAAGCAACATTCTTATGAGTAATTTTTAATGCACTTCACCAACACAACGCACCACCTACTCTGATATACAACACAATCAAGAACTCCACAAAAGCAATTACCACTAAGAAATATCTTAAGGCTACTGCAATTGTAGCCTTTTAGAGTTAAAACATATATGACTGACAAAACAATGAAAAATAGTTCATAAAATGAAATAAACCTTACCAGGTAACCAACATGTCATAATAAACCCTCATGAGAAACCATTAACCATAGTCAATCATCCCATCTTTATGTGGAATACATATTTTTGATTAAATTTCTATTTAAGTTTTGAAAGATTCTATTTTGCTTTATTGAGTTCCACAACAGCAGCTATTATTGCAGGTTTACCGGCTTTAGCAAATTTTAACTTTGCAACTATCTCACCCTTGTCCTTCACAACATTCTTAGCAACATCCACATCCACATTATCTGGTCACATAACCATACAACTAAAACATATGATGATATCAGTAATTTGTTTAAGTTCACTTCATATGAGAAATTTTAAAACATGCCTTTTTGGTAGAACTCAAAACATCAACATAGCCACCTAATGCATCTCTTTACATGGAGGGAAAAGAGGTGGCAAGGAGGCTTCACCAATGGGTGCCTCATCCTCGTTATTAGCATGGACTGAGAAATAAGTGTTTGTTTATAAGCCTGTTAATCTCAAAACCTCGGTCAGAACTTTACTTGGATCTCGTCTCATAACTGAATATAAAACAAAATTGTAGAAGATATTGTTACCAGTAAAACATAACACATATAGATAATTAAAGCTCATAACTAAATGGTGAACAACAAAAAATACAATAATCCAATGCGAGAGATGTGAAATTCCAGGTTAGTACAATACCAATTAGATTCAGTGGTGTGAGTTTCCTTTTTGAATGTGATACGTAAATTGTTTTAAATAATTTTAAAAGTTTTAAATTTATAAAACTCGTCTACCGATGTCTACACGCACTAACGGGCAGAGAACCCGGTCATATGTAGTGCATGACTTGGTAAATCCGAGGTCGTCCCAAGAGCTAAGATTAACTAGTTTTAATTTGATTATGTCACGTTTTGAAAGTGGATTTGAATTGATTTGAAATTTAACAGGAAAGTAAATTGTGAAAAGTAAATAGCTAGAAGTGATCAGGAAGAAAGGCATGTTAACCTAGTTATTTCATTACTACTGTTATAATGTGTATTTCCTGTGCAATGTCTAAGTATCATTTTATTAGTGGTTCTAATATCAACAGACCCGAATTGGCATTTAAGGTCTGCCTTATACTTCCTGCGATCCCGAATCCCCTGCAAGTCACAAAGGTAGGGGATCCAAGTTGCAGTGATTAAACCTCAATTATCCTAAAGACATGTCTATAACCTAAATAGATTATAAACCCCATCTGAAAGAGTTCCTGCGCTTTTTAAGTGTTTAATGCGATAGAGGCGGTAATTTGGTTAATTCTTACACTAGAGATAGATGGCAACCTACCCTAGTACCCTGTTAACCCCATGTTCAACTAGTCCACTTAATAACAGAAATAACAAGATCTAAACCACCCTCAACACTACCAAAACTCAGGGATCAATGACAGACTAAAAGGATATCTAATAAAGCGATAATTAAACATGGTACAATCAACATAACTATATGTGCTTAATTACACATACCTTTTACCTATTAAAACGAGCCTAAATGACCAAAAACAGACATAAAATTCCAAATATATGCTTGTTTTGCTTTGTATACGGTGCAGGTAACGGATATTCACTAAAGGACAAAAAAAACGAAGCCAAAACTGAGCACGGGAATGGAAAGAGCATGAAGAGTCAAAGTCAGAGTCAAAAAGTCAAAGTCAAAGTCAAAGCCAAAAGACATGTGCATCTTAAATGGACCAACCCGCACCCATCTAATGAGTCGGGCCAGCCCATTAAGCCCTTAAAATCAAGTCTTATAAGTTAAAAAGCCCAAGAACCCTTTAAATATTAACCTAGGCCCAAAACCTATTAATTATAAGCCCAAACCCACTAAACCATAACACCCGTTAACCATACACCCTAAACCTTTTACACTGTTAGTCCTTAAGGACTAACACCATTAGTCCTTAATGGTTTTCACAGTTAGTCCCTATATCCTATAAACCTTTGCACCCTTAGTCCTTTTTCCCTAACCTTGTTAAAAAAATAAACTAACAGTACCCCCAAATCCATTTCCCGCCAAACCCTCCTCACACTATTCATCTCCTCTGTCACCCCTGCAACCAGACGACAAACATTCTTAACCTATTCCTCACAACCCAACAAAAGCAATTTAACCCACCCCCAAGAAGAAGACAAATTGCCACGATGTCAATCCCATGAAAGGGTATTGGTTGATGGGACTTTAAATCAAATCAAATGCTGAGATGGGTTAAAAAAACACAAAATGAAATCAAGGGCTCAGAATTGAAGGCTTGGAGAGCACTCATACAAGAAACACACCTACAAGGGCTCAAACGGTTATATAAGTGTGTGTGTGTTTTCATACAGTAAGGCATCTAGTGTAATTTTAGTCTAGGAGTAGTGTAGTCTTGTCTTTTAAATTATTTACAGCTTACTTGTCTTTACTTATTGTATTTTTAAATTTCAAGCATTGTAATATTTTAAGGTTTAATGAAGTTTTAGTTTTTAATGTTTTATGCAAACTTGTTTTCACCCTTATGCTCTTTATCTTAATATTGTTTCCAAGTTATTTTTAGAAGCTCTTTAAGCCCTTAAAACTCACTGCTACTCAGTTAAGCTTCTCAATGGCTTAAATGAGTTTTATGTTTCATACAATCAAAAAAGGATTCTGGTTTAAGCTTTTGGATGATAAGCTAGCAATGGATGAGCTTATGGGTTTGGATTCAGCTTATTGATAACAAGCTGAATCCCTAGAGCTTTAGGTTCTTTATTGTAAGCTTATGGCTGCAGGTTATTTCATATTTTTCCTTTTATATGCTTTTAAATTGCTTATTTGCTAAACTGCTTATTGTCTGCTTATTATTGTTTTCAGTTGCTTATTATGCCTAGAGTTAGCTTAATAAGTCTAGTAAATGGTTAAGGATAGTTTAGTTTAAGTCTTCTTTAAATCTGTCTCCATTTGAGTTAATACATCTTATTAGATTAGCGTATTATTTCAGTGCTTATTTCTCCAACATTAATGCTTATTTGTCTTTCAGTTACCTAGTTCATCATCTGTTTTAGCAATCAAGGCTTATCCAAGTTTATTAGAGCTTAAAAGTGAAAATACTAAGATTTAAAGGGGTGTTTTTGGCACAAGCTGTTTGAAACTGCTATGTGTTATTACTTTGGTCATTGGGGGGAGGTTTATTACTTTTTTTAGTTTTTAATAACGTGTTTATAAGTCACCTTACTCCATTAACTTTAAGCTCATAATAAGTCTTAGGATTAAGTTTAGAAAGTTTAGTATTAGTTTAATTAAGTTTTTAGTCTATTTTATAAGTAACTAAAATCTGTCATTTTTGTAATTTCCTAAAAAGCCTTTTTAAGCTAGGTCCTTTAATATGCATATAAGGTGTTGTTTTTATGCTTAATTTGGCTCTAAATGTATCTAGGTAAATCTGTTTTGAAAGCATTTTGGCTTGGTTTAGTTTCATTTGAATCCTTTTGTCAAATAAAATGTCAAGTATTTTAAGTGTGTTATGGATAAGCTTCAAGGTCTGAAGTTGCTAATTTGAGGACAAAGCCTAGCTTATCTTTGGTTAGGATTTAGCTTAATTAGCTTGTCATAGTATAAAGTGAATCTGTTTTGAGTTTTTTTTTTCGTTTATAAAAATCATTTTTTGAGTCCTCAGTTTTAGTTTGCAAATTGTCTTCTATTTTCTAAAGTAAAAAACAAGTAGAATTCCTGTCATTTTTCATTTGCCTGTTCTAGCTTATTTTCTTTTCCTTGTTGTTTATTACTTGCTTTTTGAGTCATTAAAGTCTTAGGGTCTTCCTGTCTTTGGTTTTTAGCTTTTTGAAAATGCTTAATAGATCTTATTTTATCCTAAATATTTAGCAAAATGTCCTTTAAAACCCTTTTTATGTCCAACTGTCTTTTATACCTTTTAGTATTTTCAGCTTATACATTGTGCTTATTTTCTAGTTACTATTGTTTATTAGGTCTAGAGTCAGGTTGTCTCAAGCTGCTTAGCTTTTCTAAGTAGCTTATTGAGTCTTTTTAATAAGCTACTCATAGTGTTCTTTCATTTCAAAAAAGCCAAAAGTAGTAGTGTAATCTGTCTATTTTTCTTTGCTTTCCTAGATTATTTCTTAGGCTTATTTGCTTGTGTCCAGCTTATTTGAGTCTTTTTGGTATTGGTGTTCATCTATTTTTTAGTTTTTAACTTATTTTATTTGCTTATTTGACCTGTAGCTTAGCTTAAAATTAGATAGAAACCCTTTAAAATATGTCCTTTAAGTCCCTTTTTAAGTTAACTGTCTGAGTGGTTTTAGCAGTTTTTCAGCTTATTTGTTGTGCTTATTCTTATTCTTTTATGCTTATTAGGTGTAGCTCATTATCTGTTTCAGCTTATTTTTGTTTCTAATTGCTTTTTGAGTCATTAAGTCCAAATAGTTTTAGCTAGTTATGCCAAAGCCTAAAAACCAAAACTGTCATTTTCAAAGTGCTTATTCTTAGGTTTTGAAAAAAGTTTTTTTTAAGTTTGTTATTTTTGCTTATATTTTAGCTTTTTAAAAAGAAAACAAAAAAAATTATTTTGTAAAAAAGAGAGGTCACAAGGGTCGAACCTGTGACCTCCCCCTTTCAAAGCCAACACCTTAACACACCACACACTCACCAACTGCCCTGGGGTCTTTTTCGTTTATACATTCAAGCCATTTTTCTTTTAACCCTTTTTAGCCTTTAAGCTTAACATTCCTTTTAACTTATTTCTAGCTTATTCCAATAAGCTATTAAACCCAATTTATTTTTCTTTAGGATCCTTCATTTTTTAGTTTTTAAAAAAAGGTAATTTCTTGTAATTTTTTTTTAGAATTTTGAAAATTAGTTTAGGATTTTTAATTAATTTTTTAGATTAAATCAGTTTTTAATTCATAATAAATAAAATAAAAGTCAAAAAAAATTAATTCTTTTTTTTAAATTTTCTTTTATCATTTAGGACCTTTAAAAATTAAATTTGCTTTTGTAGGGTTAAAATTTGATAGTTTAGGTTTTTAAAGCTCGGGTTTAGATCCCGTTATCGTTTTTCGTGTTTTAACTTTAATTGCTTTCGTTTTAGGCTTGCTTTTACATTTTTTACATCTTATTTGTAGAAATAGAATTAAAAAAATCATTGAATCATTCAAAAACGCGATCACGAACTTAAACTCGATTCTCAATTCACGCCTCGTTGGAAAACGACTCGGGAATGTTTTTTTTGAATTACTTTGGATAAAAGTAATCTTTTAAAATCCTTACAGAATACTTACTCTCTCCTTTTAATTGATATCTAGTTATATATATATATATATATATATATATATTTGTATATATATATATATATATATATATATTGATATTTTTTATTTCCTAATAATATACATTTATTGACTAAAGAACAAAACAATTTTTGTTGCCGATTCAGGGGGGTGTTCGGGGGGTGGGGGTTTTTCTTTTTTTTGTTTACATTCACTCTTTATATGTTGATTATTGGGGTTATATTTCCCATGACGTATACTTCTATACGGCGTTACTCTTATTGGTGTTGGCTATATTTCAGTTACATGGCTTCTTTTTTTGCGGGGTTGGATGTGGGGGGACGGTGGTGTGGTGGGGGGCGCGTGCGATTATCAAGTTTACGTTTGAAGATTAGTGTTTGAAGACCCTTTCCCGTGAAATTATCGCTTTCATTTGTGAATATTTTTTTTTTATCAAGTAATCAAAATACCAAAAAAAATTGAAAAAACACAAAAGAACCGTTGGGTCACTGTGAAATTGGCTCACCTTCTAGATTACAAACTATAAGAGAGGTGATCGTGGATAAGTATATTATATATACTATGGAATCCAAACTCTTCACCCTTGACCAAGGTTAAAAAGTCTAGACTACTTAGAAATAAAAAATATATAAGAGAGAAATCAAATCAATGTTAAAAAGATACGGAAGAGATATTCCCGGGTGGATGTCCTACGAGGCTGACACATTGAAAGTAATCCTGGTTGATGAGAATATTTGAATGATGAAGAATATATGATGAAACACTGATATAATTTCAACTAGAATTTAATTAAATAAACCTAATTTTAATTACGGGAAACAAGCAAGGAAATGGGGATCTTAAATGCTACGGAAACAAAATTGTTATATGGATAGAACATAATCTACGGGAAGCATAATTAATTATTGGGGAAATCCTACAATTAAATCTAATTAAATACGGGGAACAGAATCAGTATCGGGAACTAAATACTAATAAAATTAAGAATAAATAAATGCTAAATTAATTAAAAATTTAAAATTAAATTCTTTAATTAACGTAATTTGAATAAAAAAAACTAGAACTAAAACGGAGGTCGTTTGAATGTAAAACGAAAAGAAACGGTAAAACGTACCCGGTAAAACGGGTCTAAGACTGAAATTTAAGAAAAATTAAGCCTATACTAAATTTTATATTTTTCCTAGACACTAATAATGACGAAAGTAATTTTGTAAAAAGAAAAATATTTTTTTTTATTTATATTTTGGATTTTTTAATTGATTTTTAAAGATTAATAACTAATTAAACTATAGAAAATGAAAAAGACAATAATAAAAGTTATAAAATTCTGAAAAAATCAAAATTAATAACATGAAAAAGTTAACATTCTAAAATTAAAATGCCAATTTTATGATTATATAAAAAGTAAATAAACTAATTAGATTTTATACCCTAATTTATTTAATTAATTAAACTACAAACTTAACATACAGTTTAACTCTATATGGGACTTAACTGTGATAAAGGACACAAGGACAAACGGGGTATACAGCTAACTAACACAGGGACTAACAAAGGTAATACAAAAGTGAAATTACACTCAATTGGTCCCTGAGGTGGACACCGAAAAATCTATGCAAGGGGCGTCAACAGCTTTTATCAAAAGATAAATGAACAAAGTAGTAATAGGCTTGAGCTTATCAGTTTTTATTAAAGGAGTAGTAGCTGAAAGGGTCTAAATAAGCCAAAAATATGAGCTTATGGGGCTGACAGAAGCTTATTAGCTTATGAGATTATTTGCTTTTTTTTGAGGGTTTAGGCCAACAAATAAGTAGAAAACTATGGGAATAAATCAATTGGCTTTAAAGGGAGGTCCTAAATAATGCTAGGCATTCGATTATAGCCTAAAAAAGCTGAAACTGAATATGCTATATAACAGTTTATAAGAAACAGAAAAATGTGAACTTAAATGCTAGATTTAAGCTAACCTAAAGGGAACTGATTAGCTACAAAACTATTGGGGAATGAAAGAGCAAAACAATAATATAATTCCATAAATAAGCTAAAAAATCCAGAGACTTAGTTATGCAATAAGCTAGAAAGGGGCTGAAAATGGTGCTCAGCACCAGGGGAGGCCAAACAGCAGTGAACAAGGGGCTTTTTGTGCTTATTGAATTAAGCTCTTAAAGAGGCTTTTTAGCCAAAACCAACTCAAAAGATAACTTCGGATGGTCATGAGCTTATTTAAATTTGAGAGCTATAGGGCTTAATTTAAAGGTGCATGAACATAAGGGTTAAAATTGGCTACTTTCAATTTAATGTTAACACATACTCATGGTGACATGGGCTTTATGGTATAGACAGCGCAAGGGTTGTTTATATGGTATAAACAACAACAAAAAGCACACAAACAATGTGCTTAAGCTGCATAAGCAGCTTGAGCACTTAAGCTCAATTTAGCTTATTCAAAATTTGACAAAATATAGAAAACACTTAAAAATTGATTTTAAAACTAAAAATGGTGATTTAAGTGGCTTGATAAAGCCTCCACACTCAGCCAAAGTTGGCTGAGTGTTTGTGACCCATGCCATTTCCCATATGACCCATTTTGAGACTTTATCCAAACACCCCCTTATTTATATAAAAATGAGTTTTAACTGATTTTTGGTAAAAGAGGGCAGAGATAATGGATTACAAGTGGATTGTAATAACTTTTAACACATGTTTACACAATTTAAACAGAATGAAACAGCTGAATTTATACTTCAAATTTTGACAATGGCAATAACAAGAACTCTTAACTTTTTTATTAAAAACAGAAAAATTACAACATAAGCGTTTTTAATAAAACTGGAGTTTCACTAAATTCTTAAAAGGAAGACTTGGAATTAAAATTAAGCTAAAAACATAAAAAAAATGGTGTGTTGGGTTCGGCTTGCTCTCTCTTCCTTTTATAGCAGCTCAAAGCCTTGTCTTTGCCTTGGGACGAGCTTGTTGTAAGAGTACAACACTCCCCAAGCAATCCTAGCCTTCTCTTTGTCTTGACTTCATCTCAGCCATTGAAGGGGTTCGGGTTGAGTGTTTTGTCAGGGGAGAGGGATATAGGGGCAATGGGGAGGTGGGAATGGGTAGGGGGATGTAGGAAAGTGTACTGGAGAGGTGGTTTGGGCTTGAAAACCATGGGGGAGGGTGGTTTGATTTTGGCGGGTAAGTGGGTTCGACAGGGGTGGGTTGCAGGGTTTAAACGAAATGTTTGGAGATGGTGCAAAAATAGTCCCTCAACTTTGGCTCTCTTGTCATTTCTTTTAAGCCCTTTTTCAGTTATAAATAGGTTTGGAAAGTGACCATTTTGGTCCCTGACGTTTTTATAACTAAAAGAAAAAAAGGTTTTGATAAATTGCAAAAATGGCCCTTGCTGTTTATAACTAAAAGAACCAAAAAGAGTTTTGGGAAATTGCAAATTTGGCCCTTGTATTTTATTTTTGCCTTTTCTTTATAAAACAAGTTTCAAAATTGGCAATTTTAGCCCCTAAAGTTTTATAAAAAAGGATTTTGGGCTTTTGTTGGGCTTGGGTTTGTGTATTGGGCCCATTGGGCTTGTATTGGGCCCATTGGGCTTGTATTGGGCCCAATTGAGTGTGTCTGGGCCCAATAAGGTTTAGGCTTGGTTATTGGGCTTTTTCAAGCCCAATAAGGTTATGGAGTGGGTTTTGTGTGTACAATGGCTGAGATTGGCTGTAACTGGGCTAGGATTGGGCCTTCAAAGTCTTCACAGTCTTTGTCAAATGCACACAAATGGGCTGTTGTAATTGATTGAGGGCCCATTTGGTCTTCACAGTCTTCATAAATATACTATTGGGCTTTCCCGGCCCATCAGATGGGTAAAGATTGCATTCAATAGTATTCTTCAGTTCCGGCTCCGGTTTGACTGCTGATTCTTCAGTATTGACTCTGACTTTGACATTTTTGGACTTTGGCCTTGATTTTGCACAGTCTTTTCCATTCCATGCTCAGTTTTGTCATTTTGGCTTGGTTTTCTGTCTTTTTGATGATATCCACTTCCTGCACAATACAAATGCAAAACAAACATATATTTGGCAGTTTTTGTCTGTTTTTGGTCATTTAAGCTTGTTTTTAGAGGTAAAAGATATGTGTAATTAAGCACTTATCAGCCATCCATGAAGCGAGTCGGGAATGCGTGATACAACATATTTGTGAATCATGTGGGATTTCTTCAGGTCACGAGGCTCCAACAGTTTTACACGAAGATAATGCATCATGTATTGCTCAAGTAAGGATAGGTACATCAAAGGTGACAAAACCAAGCATATTATACCGAAGTTTTTTTACTCATGACTTGCAAAAGAATGGTGATATTATTGTTCAAAAGATTCGTTCAAGCGACAATCTAGCAGATTTATTTACCAAGACACTCCCTACCTCAACATTCAAGAAATTGGTATATGGCATTGGAATGCGACGATTGAGTGAACTCAAGTGAAGTTATCATGAGGGGGAAAGTGCGCACCACACTCTTTTTCCCTTAGCTATTCTGCCATTGGGTTTTTCCTAGCAAGGTTTTTTTAATGAGGCGGTATCCAAAGCGTATTAAATAATTATGTACGAGTTTATTTTGAATGTTGTACAATCAAGGGGGAATGTTATGAATATTAATTGTAATGATTGTACACATTCAATATTGTAATTACCCTTGACTTGTAACCTCCACATTTATGCTTGGTCTTGTAACTTCATATATTCTAGTTACTAGCATTGATGTTGAGGAGCCTATAAATAGAGACACCTAATGTATTGTAATACACACCAACAAGAAGTTTTATCTTCCTCTTCCATAATTTCTTACATTCTCTTATTCTTATTGTGCTAATAGGTTTGTTGTTTTACAACACATTCACCATACTTTTCCAACAATTCGTTCACTTGTTATGTTAAACTAGACGAGTACCCTTGTGTAGAAACGAGAATTTATAGCGGCATATAATTGTAGGGATAAAAAAGTATATGAGTTATAAACTAAAAATAATAAAAGTTTGAGGATTTGGGATTAAACACAATGTTTTGAAAGTTGGTTCGACCCAGCCGGTTGAACCAACTTTGGTCAAATTAAACCAGGTTTTATATTTTAAAAACCCGGTTAGACCCGCCAGGTTTGAAATGACACAAGTCAACCCGAATTTTGTGATCCGCCGGTTTTCGAAACCTGGTGACTCGACCTGGTCGATTAAAGACCCGGTTTTCAAAACAAAAATTAATAATAAAAGTTTATAGTTTCCATATATAGATTTTTTAAAATTTTCAACTTTTCAACTTTATTTAAGATTAGATGGTAAATACTTTATAGATGTAGATATACATATGCAATAAATAAGAAATAAAAACTCTCAAACTTTTCACCGAATAATCCATCTGGCAATTATCTTAAGAGGGGTCTTAGTGTAAAGATGTTAGATTTTTTGAAAGTGGCATGTTAAAAACTTGAATGACTTTACAAAAATTTTAGATCAGCAAAATCATAAATATTATATTTTGAGTCCTTGATATTTATAAACTTTAACAATTTAGTCACCCAAGTCTTTTTCAAATAGTAAATATGTATTATTTTTCTTTAAAAAACAAAATTTTGTTCTTTCTTTGTGTTGTTTATTTAAAAAAGTGAAAAGGAAAAATACAAATTAGGATACGCAGTCGCCTATAACATGTTATGGATGAAGAATGTTGATAACGCTCAAATTATACATGTTTATATATGCGTTATCAATGCTTTTATATATCTAATTTGGTTAGATATAAGAACTTTTGGTATAGAATCGAGTATATTTGCTATTGTAGGTTCTAAGTACGTGTCGTGGAAGGAAACGGAAGATTACACGAAGAATTGAAGCTTAAACAAAGAAATAACTTAAATTTAGAGTTTCCCGACACCTGTTCACTGTTTTGATCATAACTCGGTCATACAAACTCCGTTTTAGTTGGTTTAAGCGGCCACGCGAGCAGAATTCAATTATCTACAACCATATAAAAGGCCAACTACTGAAAACGACCAAAAGTATGCTGCACTTGCAGAAAGTGCAGTGCACTTTTCACCATAACTGAAAAGTCCTTTAACACTCAAAGTGCGGCGATTTTACCCAAAGTGCGATGCACTTTTGAGGCGGTGGAAAAAATTAAAGGCAATTAAATGAAGTGTGCATTAAATCCCTATGTGCGGCCCACTTTGGCCCCCGAATAGCCTATAAATACCCTCATTGGCTCTCTCATTTCATATATCTCTCATACAATCTTATATCTTACACACACACATTCATTAGAGCCTTTGGATAAGAGAAAGGATTGGTGAGGATCTTATGATCCAATGATCCAAACACCCCTTTAATCTATGGCTAACCACCATATCATCACCACCGCCATAGCCACGAATTATTACTCTACCACCATGATTTTCAGACCTCCACTCATCACTATTACATAACCTAAACTCATTACTCGAAGGATTCATACAAAATCCTTCCGAGTCACTACTATAAACCTCGTTGCCAAACACTCCATTTGGTGGCACGTTGCGGATTTCTTGAAGAGACGTGACATATCCTCGGGTTAATTCAGTAGCATAGGTTGTTGGTTGATCATGGATACTTGGGTTGTTAGACTAGTGGTTGTTGTAGTCGAAATATTAGTTTTGGTACTTTATACTCGAATTACTTGCATAAACGGATTTGGTACATTTCTTTACTAATAATATTGATATGTTGATGAGTTTAATTATGTTTGTTATGTTGTTTATTGATTTGGTTGTGTCTCGCTTACCTGGACGATATTTGTATAACTTGTGAATATGAATTCTTATGGATTCGATATTGTTTTACTTGGATTATTATTTATCTTTTGATTTATCATTGCAATAGATATAGGTCAAAAGGCTCTATTTGCTTGATGAATTTCGCATTGTCTGTCTATAACAATTCGGTGCTAATCTTGTGAGAATTGATTAGTAAGTCTATAAATAACCCAAGTAGAATAATGTTTAAGACCCTTCATTATGTTGACCAACCGGGTTAGGAGGAATTCATATATACGCATATTTGATATAAACTATTCTTAATGCGCTCGTGATGATGTAGTATATAGGCCGAAAGGATTCTAGGTCATTATTGGTAGATATGTTTGTTATGGTAATTACCCGTTATTCATGACTTGCATGATTTGTTTATATAAAATTTGCAAAATCTATATCTTTTGTGCTTGGTATCTTGCTTGCTATATACATACGTTTTGGCTATTTGACCCGTGATAATCAATTAGCTTTGTTACTTGATAAACTATATGTGATTTGTTACAAATCCCGTGGAACGACCTGGACTTACCTAATACTATATTACACTCGAATAGGGTATACTTGCCCGAATGTTGTGTTTTTAGTAAAAATCAGTATTTTTAGTTATTATAAATTTAAAGCTTGAAAAACACACATCAAATGTTTATTTTAGTATTTCTGTCATAAAAATGTTATAAGAAAGCAAATTATCTGTACACTTCAAGCGGCATCACATCGGATTGGTAATGCTTTTCAATCAGTACGAAGTTACGAACCACAATAAATGTTATTCACTCAATAATATGATAAAAACATTTTATCCATAAGATATCTTATTTTTAATCTAACAAGTAAAAGCATATAGGACGTAATTATTATTTGAACTTTTATTAAAATTATCGTGAATCAATTGAGAACACAATAACTATAATAATATAAAACTAAAATCATTGCATGTCAAAATCATGTGCGTGCAAAGGTATAATAACTAGTTAGTATATAAGCAATTAAGCATAGACTCTTGTGGGTTTAAATTTGTTCATGTTTACTTTGTTTATTTTTCATGGTGAATTGTTTTAGAGGCCTTCAAACGTGTAAAATAGTACTTCATATCTCAAAAATAGTTTAGCACTCAATCCCTTGATAATAAAAAAAATACTTAGTATGAACGGGAGACAATGCTGAATCTCTTCTTAGTTAATACCAAAGGTGGTAATTCATGTGGGATTTGAATTAACACTTTGCTCAAACATAACTTATTTATACCATGTACCTAAATGGGTTGGCAAGTTAAACGTGTATAACCATTCTAAACCTGAAGACAACATATTAAATAAATGGTTTATATAGGGTTAACATGAATCAAATCTACCAAAACTTGTTAAAACTCAAACCCAACCCGTTCATTTTCATGTCAGTCATGTTAATATCGCCTAATGAATTGCCACTTTAGTTAATATCATCATAAAGAACATTTTTCCTAAAAACATAATCTTTACATTAAGTTCTAATAAAATTGCAGATTATCATTAAAATCATAATAAACCTACACTTTTTTTTCTTTATAGATGATGGGTGAATTGGTTTATGGTTGTTATTGGTACGTTTGAGACCGATTGGGATCATTATCTATTCTTAACTAAGTGATTCAAGAGAGATTGTGGTGTGTTCAAGTCTTTCGCTGTTGTTCTTAGCTTTTGCGTGCTCTTTAACACCGATCACGCTCTCTTTACTTTTTGTCTGTATTTTTCTGTAAAAGATTGGTGGAGGATAGGTTGAGGGTACTATTGTGTTCTTGAGATTGGTGATTATTTGTATTTGAAGGTGCTGGCGATTTTTAAACTATTTTACAAATTATTTTGGTTACATATTCTATTGTCGGATGATCTTCGTTATTACTTGACCTATTTCCCTTACAAAGCAAGGAATAATGTCCTTGTCCTTGATCCAGTATTAGTCTTGTGGCCACTGATACATTTTTCTCGTTGATATTTTGGTTGGTTTTGTTTGTTGCTTTTCTATTATTGTTATTTTTCTACTTTTTTTTATTATTCTTGTTCTTGTTTAATCATGGTGGAGCTAGTGATAGCAGTTATGTTCTTATTAATAGTCTTGATGTTGGTAATCTTTTACATGTGCAAACTAATGATAATAACAATGGTTCTTTAATTAATATATAATTAACTATTTCTGAAAATTATAGAGTCTAAGCTACTGCTGTGAAAAATGCTTTGCAAGCTAAAAACAAAATGTGTTTTGTTGATGGTACTTGTCTGAAATGTGCTTATGATGGTAATTTTCCATTGGCTAGTCAATGGGAAAGATGTAATGATGTGCAATTGTCTTGGTTTTCTTGTAGCATATATAAGGATTTGTATTTGAGTCAAATTTATACTGAAAATGCTGTTGAAGTTTGAAAATAATTAAAATAAACTTGTGATAAGTTAGATGGATCTATTTTGTTCATTCTATGTCTAAATATTATCATACATTAAATTCTTGGTGGAGAGAGTTTGACATTTTGACAAAGTTGTCTCCTTGTACTTGTGATGCTAGAATCGAATTGGGTAAACATAATAAACTAATGAAACTTATGCAACTTTTAATGAGATTAGGTGTATGTATCAACCAATGTGAAGCTCTTTGTTGACCCAGACCGAGTTACCTTATGTTAAAGATGATTTTGTGATTGTATGTAGAGAGGAGTCACATATGGGTTTTGAGTCTATGTATATAAGGGTTCAAAAACTTTAGGTTAGTTCTTTTGTTACTAAAACTTTTGACAGTTATAAAATAAACAACAACAATTTTAGTAATAATAACAAGGGTCAATACAATTTTTAAAGTCGTAAGAATTCTGGTATGAAAGGTCACACTGTTGATAGATGTTTTGAAATTATTATATACCATGCTGATTTTAAAAGGAATCAAAATTTATTTATTTTTCAAAAAATAACAAGGGTAATTCAATTAATCATGTAGATGTTCAGGTATCTAGTTCTGCTTTACCTTTTATAAATGATAGGATTTCTAACTTGATGAGTCTCATAATGAATAAGTTTGGTGGTGGTGTTCTTTCTAACATGGCATGTATCGTTTTTTCTTACTTCAATGCAAATATTTTTGACAATCATTTTTATAAGTTCTTTAATGCAAACACTAAAATTGGTGATGTTAACTATCATTTTGGATGGATTATAGGCTCAAGGGAAAATCAATATATAACCTCAAGCACTAAAAATATAATAGATGTTATAAATATATTTGATATAAATATCATTGTTAGTCATCCTAATGGAACTGTTTCTAAAATTAGACAAGTTAAAAATTCAAGACGTATTAATATTGTTGTCTTATCTAATATTTTGGTTATACAAGAGTATTGTGTCAGTTTGTTATATATTAATAAGCTTATTAAGGATAGTAAACTACATGTGAGGCTTAATAAATATGACTGTGTTATTCAGGATTTGAAAATAGAGAATATTCTAGGGACACGTAATGAATCTAGTGATTTATACGTGTTTCTCCTTATCGACTACTCAATGGAGAAATCCTCTTGGATTTTGGTTTCCAAATGGTGAGGCTTTCATGATTATCCCAAAGAACTCCCGTCCCTAATTAAGTGGGATGATAACATAAATTTGCCCACTAAATCTGCTCGGATCTTTGATGCGGTAGTTTAAACAACTCTGCGGGCAATCTGGAATCTCCGTAACAGGATATGTTTCGACTCGAAACCTCCAAGGAAAGACTTAATTGGCGATGATATACAACTCCTCTCTTACTTATGGATTTCTCATAGGAGTAGGAATTGTAAACTATGTCGGTTAAACTAGAAGCTATTGCTTATTCATACTTGAAATCCCGTGTAGCTTCTTTTGTTTCTAGCTCCTGGTTAGATTTATTAAAAGAGCAGTTAAAAAAATGCTAAGTGTAAGTTACATGTTGTGATGTGCAGTAACAATAGTTTCTTTAGTTGTCATGTTTGTAAAGGTGTTAAGCATAATATGTTAGGTCATTCTTCGAACCAAGTTGATACGATTTTAAAGGGAACTTTAAATATTACTAAACCAAACCATGTCATTCCAAGTGAAGTGTGTTATTTTTCAAAATAAACCACATGTCATTTTCTTTTAAGTGAACATAAAACTAAAAAAATTAGGAGATGTTATTTATCTTGGTCTCTAGGGACCTTATAAGGTAACTACTAAAGAAGGGGTTTTGGTATTTTTCAACTATTGTTGATGATTTTTCAAGATGAGTGTGGGTCTACCAACTAAAGATGAAAATAATATACATATCAAGGTTGTCAGAATCGGGATCTTACCTAGGATCATTTTCGGCTTTGCAAGATCGTAATCGTAGGATCGGATCGGGATCGTAAGATCCTATGAAAACATATAGATTTTTGTATAAGGTTATTTTTTATATTTTTATATGTTTTTATATAATATTTTATATGATGGGTATTTACATATATCCCCAAAATACTTCAATATTTACATATTTTATCCAAACATTCATTAATAGCATTATACATTATGTATTGATAACTTGTATTTTTGAGAAATATTTATTTTTTTAAGTTTTATTGGGTATATATGAAATTTCCCCTTGCATGCTAAACGAATCTAAATGGGTGATAAAAAAAAGCTCTATGTTTAAGTACTGTGGTAGTAGAACATTAGATATATTGTAATATATACTTGCATAAAGTTCATTCATGTTTCAATCGATAAATGAATTATTCTGATACAAAAAAGATACTACATACGTGCACCTACTTCATGTTTCAATCGGTTAACAATTCTAGATAGAAAAGAAATATAAAACGGTCTTAATGAAAATTAATAAACCTTGGCCTAAATTACCAAAAGTCCAAAATAAGGTCATTCTACGATCCTAGGATCCGATCCGATCCTATCTACGATCCTACGATCCTGAAACGATCCTACTTGAATTGCGATCTTGCTACGATCATGATCGTTTTTTATGTGTGTGATCGTATGATCCTATGATCAGGATCACGATTTTGACATCCTTGATACATATAGCTCTAACCTAAATCATGGCTTCAGTGATACCTATTGAGTTCAATGTAGACTGAAACTTATCTAAAGACTCAATGAATTATTTATAGTCACTTATTTTTTTTATCAAAGTATAAAAACCCCACTTTTATCAAAATAAAATATCCTGCAAACGGTAAATCGTCAAGCGACAAAAGAATTAACACCATCGCGACGAGTATTTTTTTTATTTTTCAGCAGACATGCACTCCAATATACTTTCGACTACCTTATTTTGATTTTTTTTCAGCTACGTCTGGAAAGATCACATCTGATTTGTATCACGAATCACATGTGATTCTATGAAATCACATGTGATTGATAAAAATCACATGTGATTTTTTCAAACGTAACTAAAAAAATCAAAAAAAGTTCGTCGAAAGTATATAGAAGTGCCCCTCTATAGAAACATGATTTAATTCTCGTTGCGATGGTATGATTCGTTTCACGTAATGATTAACGGTTTGTAAGATATTTTATTTTTGAAAAATAGGTGAAAAGTGAATTTTTTTTAATTTGATTAAAAAGTAGATTGTTAAGATTGATTAAAAGAGAATTTTTTTGAACGATTTTGTAAGATATTTTATTTTTAGAAACATAAGTTTTTTTTCCTTTGATAAATTTTAGGTATAATACTGATCTGAAAAGTTTAACATAGACACAAAATTTAGTATAGACCCAATGAACCAATCTTAACCACTCATTTTTTTTATCAAAATAATAAAATCTCACTTTCCACCTCTTTTTTAAAAATTAAATATCACACAAACCGTTAATCGTTACACAAAACAAACATACCATCGCGGCGATGATTAAATCACCTTTCTATAAAGGGGGCACTTCTATATACTTTCGACAAAAAAAAATCAATTTTTTTTTAGTTACGTCTGAAAAAAATCACATAACGTGACTAAAAAAAATCAAAAAAAAAGTTTCTTCGAAAGTATATATCAAAGTGAATGTCTATTGAAAGATAAAAAATTACTCGTCGCGATGGTGAATTTTTTTGTCTTTTGACGATTTACCGTTTGCAAGATATTTTATTTTTTAAAATAAAAAGACAAATATCCGTGAGAAGGATAAAAAAGAAAAAAAAATTTAAAAAATTTCTCGAAAAATTCTAAAAAAATTTCATAAAATCAGGTATGTTGGTGCATAAAACTTTTGTAAAAGAAGTTTTTCTAATTTTGAGTTTTTATACGTTTTTTTAATGCACAAAAAAATAAATTTTGATGCACACCAATTTTTTGATGCACAAAATTTTCAACTTGTTATAGTTTGATGCGCAATAAAATTTTGATGCAAAAAGTCAATAGAAGTTGGGTACAAAAACGAATTTTTGATGCACAAAACAGCGATTTAATGCATAAACGTTTTGTTTCATAATTTTTTTTCGGCAAAACTATCCACTTTTAGAAAAACTTCTTTCACAGCTTTTTCATGCACCAACATGCACGATGTTGTGGAATTTTTTCAGAATTTTTTAAGAACTTTTTTCAAAATTTTTTTTTTTATCCTTTTCACGGATATTTGTCTTTTTATTTGATCTTTATCCTATATATATATATATATATATATATATATATTTTATATATATGTAAGGATCAACATGAGGAAGAAAACTTTTAATGAGAATGATAAGAAGAAAACCAACGACCCACATTTCAGATGCACCTATAAAAATGCATGCATCTCCCCTTAAAATTCTCTTTCCTATATAAAATGTGTGGCTAAAAATCCTTCTTATTCTTCACATTATATTTTTTCTTCTGACTTGATCCTTTCCCATATATATATATATATATATATATATATATATATATATATATATATATAGTGACATTTTCTTTGCAGAACCACTTTTTTGTACAGAACCTACAGAACCATCTTTTTTACTCTTAATAATACATAATGTACAACACATTAATGCAAAATAGCATTTTTAAGAATAAATATAATTTAATTTGGATGCAAAAATTAAATTAAGGGTAAAGTGGGAATTTTATTATTCCATAAATATAGCATCTCTCTCTCTCTTCTCAAAAAAAATTCAGATCCATCTATTTCTCTTTTTTTTAGATCCACAACAATCTCCAGCAACAACAAAAAAAATGGTTGTAGATCTGTGATGGTCGCCTACCACAAATGAACCAAGAAAACATATCACTTCTCGTTCAGATCTCCAGTCGGTTCAGATTTATAATTGGTTGGTTAACCAAGACAAATACGAGTTTTACAATTTGACGATTGTTTATCTTTTATGTTGAGAGATGCTAATTTGTTCTTGATTTCATTATTGTAGGTGGCCCGTGTGTCTGCCTTATCTATTGGACTAGTTTATGGAAGTCTGAAGCTCAAGTACCTTAAGGTACTGCATTTTTTCTTGCTTTTCAATTTATGTATGTATGAATGGTTTATATCAATTGTTCTTGAGTTTGGCTTTTTGATATTTCTGTTTATGTTTGTTGCACGTTTATATCTTCTTGTCCAGCCAAAAGTGATGTATTCTATATTAATGCCCATACTTGCATTAATTCCTAGTACATTTGGCCTTATTATTTGGTAGTTGTAGCTATTGCACCTTTTTTATATTGGTTTTTCCTTTTACATGATTAAACAAATGCTTCTCACATAAGTATTATAGCATTTCAATGATTAAACAAAGCAAGTCGCTTTAGCCAAACCCAAAACTGCAGATTCATACGTTGCAAAGTTACCTACAATCCTTTTAATCGACTCAAGTTGCACGTATGCTTCAACTCTATTTGGGACAGAAGGTGAAACCCATTGCATGGAGTTAAACATCAAACCTAACTCAGCAGGAACCGAATCAAACCCACAAGTCGAAACAACCAAACTACCCATCTCAATTGCCTTATCATAATAAACAGCTTCCATTCTCTCCATAAACTCATGTTCACCACAAATGTCCAAGTAATCACAACCAGCTTTAGCACATGCATCAATTACAGGATCACCATGAAGGCGATACGGGCCAGTACAATTTAGTACAAGCCTAGCTTGGGACGTCATACGATGAAGAGAAGGTTGGTTCGACGAGTCAGCTATAAGAATGAGGACATCAGGGTGAGACGGAGCAGCCCATTTTAAGGCTTCGGTTAGCTTAGTCGAGTTTCGACCAGCTAGAGCTAAGTTTTTGATGGGTGAATCTGGTGAAACAAACTTAAGTGCTTCTTTTACGACATGTTTTCCAGTGAAACCTGATGCACCAAAAATTATGATATCATAGACTTGTGCCATGCTTGTTGCTTGTTACTTTTTGGTTTTAGTATTAGATTTGTGGTGGATGAATATATAGGGTTCTATGGTGTAGTGGTTAGCACTCTGGACTTTGAATCATGCGTAGTTTACTCTTGTTGGCCAAAGTCATGTAATTGGTTTTGTTCGCTGTCTTTGCAATTGAAACATAGGAGACATAACTTTGACAATTACATTAGGGTCTTTACATTTGTATTTTACCAACCTTGTATAAATGGTGCCTCATTGCATGTTTTTTGGAGTAGTGACACATAGGGCATTAACCTCCTGTTTTGTTTTAACATCGGTGGCATAGGCCAAGCTTTAGTAACTTGGGCTGAGTTTATAAGAAATAGTGAGGGTTGGACTGACTTGGCACTAGCAGCATAGGATAGACTTTATGTATGGATATATGAAGTCATGTGCATAATTTTCCCTGAAATCGTACATGTTATGACTATAGGTTTGTTCGGTTGTCACTAGTCACAAATTATAGTGGGTCACATGTATGTTTTTTGTTTATGTTTTATTTTGTTAACTAGTCTTACAATCGATTTAACATGACATAATTTGATATAACTCGTTCTTTCTTTGTTTTATTTATTTTGTTTCAGTGGTGACGACTTAATCATAGAAAACACGACGTTCAACAAATGCACATGTGATTTTAGAAGTCGTACACATATGTTCGCGAGGCGTGCATATATGTTTTTGGAAGAGTGCACATATGTTCGCGAGGCGTGCATGTATTTTTTTTGAAGAGTGCACATATGTTATAGTTAATTTGATAATACTTTGTTTTTGAATTGTAATTTATTTAATATCAAACAAAAATAATGATATTTATGTTCTTGATTTGCTAATTTAGAGGTTACATATATGTGTTTATGTTTCTGGTTATAAAGTTTGAAGATTAAAGAGTGTACACTAGAAACATGTGTGCTATTACCATTATAAGCAAAAAAATGCACTAAAAACATATGAAATTAACAATATTAAAAAAAAACATATATGCACTAGTTTTTTTTGAAAATATGTATGCTGAAAAAAATATAAAACTAAAAAAATATATTATTTTTTTAATTTTAAAGATTATAAGGTTTAAAAAAACGTTTTTAATAAAGAAAATTTAAAAAGAAGGTGAAAATGCATTTTACTATTATACCCTTTCTATTTAAATAAAATTATTTATTAATATTAAATTCCTATTGGTCCAAGAGTGGTTCTGTAGGTTCTGTACAAAAAAATAGTTCTGCAAAGAACGGTCCCATATATATATATATATATATATATATATATATATATATATATATATATATATATATATATATATATATATATATATATACATACAAGATTTTAATATCCGCGCTTCGCTACAGGCCATTTTGTATAAAACGTTTTTTAATATCAAGTTTTAATTTACGATAGTAGTAGCTATTCAAAATATTTTACTATTTCTTTAAACTAATACAAATAATAAGGAGGTAAACAGAAAGCACCCAAACACAATTATCTCATTCGAAACGGTTTGACAATTGATAAACTTTCAACTCCTCCTCCCTAACTTAAAGATGGTATTTGGGAAGTTGTAGACGATTTAAAAGTTATTAACTTTTTACAGAGATGATTATTAATGAATGTCATGAACCAAAAGCTAATATATGAAGAGCGTTTAACATGACATATATCTGGTTTGAGATTCGTTTAAAGGATCGTGTGTGACAAAAATTAGAAGAACACAAAATTTAAAATCAAGATCATGCGTATATTGAAAAGATCTATACACTCAAAAAGAAAAGTCAAAAATATACCAAAATGGATTTCACTTACACTATAAGGTCTAAAAACATGGAAAAACACTACTTTCTCACTTTCTAATTTCCGCGTCTTCTCCAACTCCAACATCACCAACTGATCCTCATTCTGCATTTGGAATTTTCTAAATCATATCAATAAAATGACACATCAACATGATGCAAGAGGTACTTTATTTTAAGAGTGCAACTACATACCAAAAATGGACGTAAGCCACAGGCTCATGGCTCACAGTGATTAGCAGTTCATAGGCTGAAAAAAGATAAAAAGAAGCTAAACCAAAAACAAAAATATTTGCAGATGCAATAATAAATTTTAATGCATCACAGTAATATGTTTTACTTTACGGTTTCTGCAAGTACTAAACCACCTAGTTAGGGAACATTGACTAAAAAAGTTTATGAGGTTACCATTAAGCAAGAAATATCACCCACATTGTTTCCTTATAAAGTACCCGTGACCTGCACACACAAAAGATATAAGTTACTATGTTGTTCAAACATCAATATTTTGACGAGGATATATTAAGCCATCTGGCGTTACTCGTACTTCCCTGTTACCAATTCACCCCGAGTAAGAAACTTACTCTAAATACAAATTATGAGCTTATATTTCTACGCGTTTTAATGAGAATGACTTTTTAATCATTAATAGTGAAAATTAGATTCTACGATAGTCTCGCTGTTCATTCTAGCAACAACCCACCATTATGAACCATTATAGATTACCATATAATATCAATTTAGTATAAACACATCCAAACTCATGCTATTGCTGCAACAACGTAAACCAAACACACCTTATGCTGCAATGACCTAATTCAAATACTTTATTTCTGCAGTCACCTGATCCATAAACATATTGTTACTTCAGTAACTTGCTCTCGTCCAAACACACTTTTGTTAGAGTCCAATCCAAATGCACCTCATTCATAATTCAGTAGTGCAAGCGGTGGTGTTTGGAAGTTGAAACAAAGACATGACGAAGTTAGCAGTTTCCCATCCGTTGAAGTTAACCAGTTAAAGTTAACTAAAGCTAAGACATTTACCTTTCCATTAACTGTTTTTTAGCGAAAAATGTCTAGTATATGTTTCTTCAAATTGATAAATACATATAAAATATCTATTTTGGAGCCGAAAAACTATTACCCAAATTAGACCACCACCCCTGAACACACCCCCTAAACACACGCACTGAACACACCCACTGAACCAACACACTCAACGCACTCGACCCACTCGCTCAACTCATCCCCTGAACAAACACACTGAACACACCCACTGGACTTCTTTCACAATTGACAAAAAAATAATCAATTTTTAAAGCAGCAAGAGGGTATGAGTTAATGCGACAAAAGCAAAGCACGGAGCATGCCAAATAGTGTAGACCACAAAAAACCCATAATTCCAATATACATTCCATGTCATCTCCTCACAACATCTAAAATATGTGCTCTTACTTTAAACAGTAATTAAAGAAGTATTTGGAAACTTTTACGTCAATTTACACTTTATATTTACAACCACAATTATGTTACCAAGCACTTTTATAAAACAAAGCTACTGGTAACTCTACACCTTAATCTACGGATCACATCATTGAGCACAAAATCGTTAGCATTTCTAAAAATGTAAGATTAGTAATCTAAACTTTAAAACCCGTTTTAGTAACCACAAAATAGGCTAACTGAACCAGTTGCATAATTTCGAAGTAAAAAATTAACCCCAACTAAGATTTCACCAATCAAATAAATACAACTAATAAATAATGCAAAGATTCAAAAGTGTCGATTTATTACCTTGTTGATGGATTCAACATGACCGTGAGAGAATTTTGAAGTAAATAGTTTTGTGCTTTAAACCCTTCGATAGCCATTTTATAATCGTCGTGATCCCTAATCTGTTTGCCTGCACATATAATCAGAGTTTTAATACCCAAAAGAATATCAAGTCATTAGATCTAATGACTTATTGCCATCTAGTTGAGCATACAGCTAGTTGATAAGCCCAAAAACTAAGTTATTCCAAACATCCCTTAACCACCTAATGACTTATTGCCGTTGTTAATTACTTCCAAATTTAACGTTTTCCAACAAAAATTTAATCATTAGTACTTGAAGTGCAACATTGATCCATTTATTCATCAGCTGCCATTGGGATTCAATTTTAGTTGCAAAATGGCAATTTTTACAGAAATCCCTAACCTAGAACTAAAAATTAGAAATTTTCACAAAATAATGGAATCCATCTTACCTTTGCAAGAAATTTGTAAACAAAAAAATGATCCATACCTGATAATCAATTAGGGTAAACAAACGGAGGATTGCAATGATAAGGAGGCTGTGGGTTTTCAAGCACATCATCCATGAACCATGCCTACAATACAAATAAAAAAACACAACCCATAGTCACGATCAACCCATTTTATAGTCAAAAAACAAAATTTCAAGTATTTATTATTTACCTGAATACATACTTTCTGGTTCACTCTGGAGGGTAGATGAGAGAAATGGAGTGATCTGTGTGTTTGTTTGTGTTTTGTTCGATGAATTTGATGAGTAATCCGTGTATTTTGTTAACACATAATATGGGTAAATGTTGGTAAGTGTAACTTTTGGAATGTGAAAGATTATGTTAGATATATTAATATGGGTTAGTGGTTTGCTGAGTAAGGGGGATGAAG
>BQNB010011234.1:3837-65071 GCA_026074375.1 Tanacetum coccineum
ATTTTTATCAACAAATTGGATCATACTTGGAAATGGGTTTGGAGGTACGGAGTGTACACCCATCAAGTCACTGATTTTCTCTGACTCTTTTAGTGGTTTGATTAAATGAGTGGTTATTTGCCTATTTAAGTGGCAGATTTGACTGCATTAATTGACAATATTTAATTTGGCCATGAAATTATTATTCCTAAATTATGAAGGATAATTGATTTGATTGCAATAATTGACCATATTTAATTTGGTCATGAAATCACTAATTCCTAAATTATGGAGAATAATTATGGAAGAGATTAATTGGCCATTAATTTCTCATTAATTCCATTATTAGGTTTTGAATAAATCCCCTATAAATAAGGATCACAATTGCATGAAAAACAGACAGAAAAAAAACACATAGAAATGCAAGGTTCTTGATCTGTGTCTAGAACAAGAACAAACACTTCAAGTGATATCCGGTAACCATCTTGGTAATTAGTTAGGCTATTGATTGTCTTCAACCTTATCTGGGATCTACTACAACCAACAGGATCAAAAGAAGTTGAGGAACTTTTTTATGACGATGCGGTTTTCACACTTCTCGAAACAAAAAAGTAAAATATTTTATAATTTGTTGGGTTCCTTGTGTTTATTTTAAGTATATTTTTCGAGTTATGATATATAGGCATATATAACAGACTTATAAATAAGCCTACTTTATTTATATTTTGACAAGTTTCATACACATTTTTTTCTTTATATTTACCAATCAAATTTTCAATTCCACCAATCATAATTGTAGGTCTATTTTTAGGCACATCACTTAGACCTAGGGGTGAGCAAAACAGACCGCGGACCGGACCGGACAGAGAAACCGGTCCGAACGGACCGGACCGAACCTATTTCTGTCCGGTCCTCGGTCCATCCTTTTCCTTAATTTCGGTCTTTGGTCCGGTCGGTCCGGTCCGAAGATCGAACCGGACCGGACCGTTTCGGTCTGGTGTTTTGGACAAAGTCGGTTTTGGTCTGGTCCGATTTTGATCGGTCCGGTCCAGGTTTCGGACCATGAGCACCCCTACTTAGACCTACAAATCATTTTTCATATTTTTCCTTTGATGGGTATCTCAAATATTTATTTGTCACGAGGCATTCAGACCCGTGCCTTGCACACGGGTTGTGTCTAATTGTTGATTGCATAAGGTTTCCGTCAAATGCTGATGTGTAAGTATGAGGGTGTATCTAACTGAAACGGACCGTATAATGTTAAGCTAAATAGTTATAAAATTTCTGAATCATTATCAGCCAAATCCTATCTTTTAAACATAGCAAATACGGAGTAAGTTAAAGATTGAGAATAATTCATTCTTATCCTTTAAATAACTACCCAAGATCAGATTCCTGGACAACTTTCATGTGATCCTCCTATCTTTTTTGTAAAGTACTCAAACCATAATTCACTTCTTTACATCCACTAAAACACCTTAAAAAGTAAGACGGCTTAACTAATATGTTAATTTGAGCAACCTATATATTTTGTATTGTTTTTAGCGTGGTCAATCACTCAGATCCTGCGAGATTGAGTATTGTTTTTGTTGGTGTATGGTCACTCACTCAGCCTATCAAAGATTTTGTTTGTCTCGTTCATGCATCTTTTCCCCTTAATCTAATGTTTAAGGTGATGGCTGCTTCTAGCCTCTCGCTCAGAAGAAGACCTTGCATTGCAAGATAGTCAGACCATTTTGAGGTTTTAAGGGGTGTATCATACGAGCCAACACGAACTACTTTGAAACACCCCCTTAAAACCTACCAATATGACCTTAAACACACACAAAAACTATATCAATTTCCACTGAGCATATTTTACGACGTACCAACATGATAAATTATATTAAATTCTAGTGAGCAGCTAAATAATAGTCCCCTTGTTAGATTTCGCAGAGCATCTCTTTATATTATATGACAACCCATTTAGTAGCTATTAAAAGCAGTCCCAAACACCCCTTGATTCAACTATTAAAAACAGTCTCAAACACCCCCTGAATTCAGCTATAAACAGTTCTAAACACCCATGAACTCAGATATTTAAAACAGTCCCAAACACCATTGAATTCAGCTATTAAGATAGTTCCAAACATCCCTGAATTCGTGTATTAAAGATAGTCCCAAACACCCAATATTCAGCTATTAAGAAACACCCTGAATTCAGCTATTACTAACAATCCCCAACACCCCGAGTTCTGCTATTAAAATAGTCCCGAACACCCCTTAATAATTATACGATTCTAAAAAGAACAGTCCCAAACACCCCTGATTCCAGCTATTATGAAAGTCAGTCCTAAACACCCTTTAATAACTAAATATAAGACATAGAAATGCTATGCAACTGGAAACTAAAGCTATGAGACAGTCAGCTTAATTTCGTAGCAAATCCAAACACCCCCTTATGAACATGTACAAAAATACCATAAAGCATAAAAACTTTATAAACAAAAAAGAACATATCAAACATTTTACCTTATATACATTGTGTATGTTACAATCTGCCTAGACCTATCAATAATATAGCATTCCTTTGTATCAGCATACATCAAAAATGAAGACAGACGAAAGCGTGTGAATGTGTCAATGCTTAGAATTTTATGGTTAACATTTGTCACACTTCCAGCTCCCTTTTGGCTTATCCGATCTCTTGACTGGCTTTAAAACCTGCATATTAGTGCCATGAAAATAAATTAGAATGACACATTATGTCAAACATAACTAAAAAGCTTCAATGTGTTAAAATAGAGTTGGTATAAAGATGGCGTCGCAGACTTAAGATCGTGGTTTAGGTGTGTTTCATTTCTACATGTTACTGTTCTGAAGGAGAAGTTGACATTTCTATATTTTGGGCATTCTCAATGTGTTCCATCTATAAGAAGCAAGTGAAACAATAAAAAACATTTCAGATCATAAACTACAATCATCTGCTAGTCTGTGTAGCAGTATATGATTAAGATAAATATAACATACCTTTCTTTTAAGATGTCTCTTCTGGAAAGAATCCAGGCCGTGGTCCTTATTAAAATTCAAGAATCAAATGATCTATCATTATAACATCACATGCTTATATTTTTAGAGCCCATATGAGAAGAAACTGACTGTTAACACAGGGAGTAGGTGAATGCATAATCAAATTTACTCATTGCAATTAGTTGATCAATGGAAAAAGATTCAGACATACCATAGCAGCCTGAGCAACAGGCAATCACAAACCAAATTGTTCCATTAGATGAGGTAAACCATACAAAACACCTGCAAAAAGGTTCAATGTTGGTTTCAGCAAGATGTCATAAACATGACAATAAATCCAATAAGAATCAAACTTTTGGTACAAAAACAACCGAATTTAGTTAAAGATTAATACTTTATTCACCAAAAGTCATCGGAGACACTAACAACTGACAATCCTAACAGTTCACGTGTCCAATTGAAAACTAAACAGCTTCACATGTATCATCTTTCAACTTCTTCTATCCATCTGCATAATAATACAAACAACAGTAAAGCTTCAAGTATGGGATATTTTTAATTACAAAAAACTCAAAGAAAGTTCATATGTAACATTCCAGTTAAGAAAGTTCATATGGTTCTTCATACTGAAAGTTCATATGGTTCTTAAATCACCGTGAATAGTGATTTAGAGAATGTAACTCACCGTTCTAAATCAGTGATAATAAAGTTTATGTGATTCGATGTAACTGTTATAAATCGAGATCACAGAGTGATTGGAACATAAGTAATTACTCTGGCGAATGTATAAGAACAATCGAATTGGTTAGTGGGAGCATTGAGGAAAAACCTGGTTCTATAAAGAATAAAGTCACAAGTTTGCCTCCAAATAGTTTTGTGGCAGTTGGGAGCACTATAGAATGTTACACCACATGTATGAATAAGTGCTCGTCGAATGTTTACTTTTTTGTCGATAACGATTGTACAGTTTGGTACGAAAGCTCTTGAACCTTTCAGAATATAATAGTAACGAGGTTTAAAACCCGCGCTTTGCTGTGGAGCGCGGGTTTGAAAAAGGTAAAAAAATAAAAGTAAATAAATTGTCAGAAACGGCCGAATTAAGCAATTCCTGGTGATAGTTTAGAGCATGCTCGTTAGGAGCCAAAAGTTAATAGCACAGTTTAGTGTACACGCACATTGTTAATAGTTGATCATTACAGTTGTATCAAAAGCATAGGGTTACATGAGTAACACAAATAAAATGGTTAAGCATCGCAATGTTTTTCCAGTATAAACAAAATCTAGTTTTCGTCTTTGCATAGCTTTGCTTTATCCATCAGCTAGCAATCTGCAACATAGAAAAAAGGAAAAAAATGAGTGGAACTGAGGATATGGACATGCTTTGCTTACACTTGCTGTTTCTGTGACATAATGGACAAATTGTTTCTATTTTGGTTAAGTGCATTATTTAGAGAGGCTGTAGCATTATTTGTCATATTGTGGCAATGGAGGGATAAGAGAAGCAAACATTTATGTTGTCTACTGTTTTTGATGTAAAGAGCATATAGACAAATAGTTTATTGTAAAGCTTCTATGCAATTATTATTTTGTAATGATCTGAGAGGGGGGGGGGGAGATGTATGGGTGCTTGTGGCTATTTAAGGAGTTGGAAGTGGTAACATATTCACATAGTTGATTATTAGAATTTGTAGGGACTAAAAGAGTGAACCATGGATAGTCGACCGCTGATCACAGAGCTCCGCTACAAAGCCGACTCGTCGGACTGGACTGTTGTTTTAAGCTATTTCTGTTGAGAGGCCGTAGATGAAGACAAAAGGATTGCAACGAAACTTAACAGGTTGCGTGAGGAGATATTGATTGTTTGTGAGAAGAGGAGGAATCTTGCAGATGAGCTCAAGAGTATTAGGGGAATTATTATGTAGGAAGATACTAATATCCTATTCATGGAAATTTCTGTGTTTGTGGTGATTTATGCAAGTGGAAAAAGCAAAATAGTAATGAATTTTCAAAAACCATGTTGTGTCTACTGCTCTTGATTTAGAGTTGGTAAAAGTTTTTGTTGTCTACTGTTTATGATATAAAAAAGAGAGGGACAAATGCTTTGTAGTAAAAGAAGGGATTTAAGATTCTCAGTTGAATGTGATTTGGCTTACCAGTATGTGGGCACACGTTATTGCAGTGTGCAAGTTAGCAGGCTTTCTTAGCCAGTCAAATGTGGACAAAAGTGGAATAGTGAAACCCTGTGGATGTTTTTTTTGGTTAGTGTGCTTTGGATAGAAGGTGTGGGTAAAGAGGTATAGTTGTGGCCTATTTAAGGGGTGGTGAGTAGCTTGGTTTTGCATTGCAAGCTTAAACAACATAGTTGATGGCAGTTTTACCAATATGTAATGAACTGCGGCGCGTAGTTAATACGACTGATTGGGAGCCCCAGTTCATTTTGTACTGTCAGAGAGCCATGGGTGAGGATCAGAGGTTGGCATGGCAGATAAACGCATTGTGTGATACTTTAACTGATGTTATTGAAAGAAGAGAGAATTTTGTTGCTGAGTTGGACATGTTGGTCCCAAAGTTTATGCCGAGAAAGATGGCGGAGTTTATGAAAGAGACGCTGAACAAAGATGTTCCGAACTTGATGAATTTATAGATACTTGGAAGGGAGTTTGAGTTGAGGGCTCGCGAGAAGGATCTTTTTATTGAGAAGCTGAAGGGTAACATGAATTATTGAAGCTGTTGCTAGGGTGGTGTGTCTATGAGCATGTTGAGTGTGGTTTAAATAAAATTCAAATAAAAGTGCGATGTGTATGCACGTGTGAGCCCATTGTGTGTTTAATTATGTAGTATTATTGATAACGCTCAAATTATACATGTTTCTATACGCGTTATCAATGCTTTTATGTATATAAATTGGTTAATAATAAGAACTTTAGGTACTTAATCTAGTATATTTGCTATTTTAGGTTCTATGTACGTGTCATGGAAGAAAACGGAAGAATACACGAAAATTTGAAGCTTAAACGAAGAAATTACTGAAGATAAAGATCTCCCGACACCTGTTCACTGGTTTGGTCATACCTCGGTCATACGAACTCCGTTTGACGCGATTCTAGCGACCACGCGAAGAGAATTTAATTATCTACAACCATGTGAAAGGCCAAGTACTGAAAATACCCAAAGTACGCCGCACTTTCAAAAATGTACGGCGCATTTTTCAAGAAATCCTAAGTACGACGCGCAAATAAAAATGTGCGTCGCACTCTCAGTCTGCAGCATTAAAAACATAAATTTAGCCTCAAATCGTCCACATACATCCTTTGCTTGGTCCCCAAGCAAAATTTACCCTATAAATACCCCCCAAAACCCTAGGGAATTTCATATCTTCACACACCAACACATACTATCATAGAGATCATTGGAGAGGAGGAAGGATTGGTGAGGATTTTAGGATCCGATGATCTAAACACCCCTTTAATCCATCGCGTATCACCACCACCATAGCCACGAATTCTCAGAGGTCCACCGCCATTTATAGACCTCCATTCATCACTATTACCTAACCTAAACTCATCACTCGAAGGATTCACACCAAATCCTTCCGAGTCACCACCATAAACCTCGTTGCCAAACACTTCAATTGGTGACACGTTGCGGATTCCTTGAAGAGACGTAATATATCCTCGGGTTGATTCAGTAGCATAGGTTGTTGGCTGATGATGGATACTTGGGTTGTTAGATTAGAGATTATTTTGGTTGGAATATTGGTTTTGGTACTTTATAGTCGAATTACTCGTATAAACGGATTTGGTACATTTCTTAGCTAATAATATTGATATGTTGCTGAGTTTATTTATGTTTGTTATGTTGGTTATTGGTTTGGCTATGATATGGATGTGTGTCGTTACTTGGAAGATATGTGCATAACTTGTGAATATGAATGCTTATGAATTCGATATTGTTTTACTTGGATTATTATTTATCTTTTGATTTGTCATTGCAATAGATATAGGTCGAAAGGCTCTATTGTCTTAATGAATTTTGCGTTGTCTGTCTATAACAATTCGGTGCTAATCTTGTGAGAATTGATTAGAAAATCTATAAATAACCCAAGTAGAATAATGTTTAAGACCCATCCATATGTTTACCGACCGGGTTGGGAGGAATTCATATGGATGCATATTTGATATAAACCACTCTTAATGCGCTTGTGATGATGTAGTATAAAGGCTGAAAGGATTCTATGTTATCATTGGCAGATATGCTTGTTATTATGATTACCCGTCATATATGACTTGTATAATTTTGTTTATATAAAGTTTGCAATATCTATATCTTTTATGCTTGGTATCTTGCTTGCGTTATACACACGTTTAGGCTATTTGATCCGTGACAATCAATTGGCTTTGTTACTTCATAAACAATCTGTGAATTGCTACAAATCTCGTGGAACGACCTGGACTTACCTAATACTATATTACACTTGAATAGGGTCTACTTGCCCGAATGTTGTGTTTTTTTGTCAAAATCGGTATTTCTAGTTATTATAAATTTAAAGCTTGTAAAAACACACAATAAGTTTTTGGCGCCGCTGCCGGGGATTTGTTTAGTTGTTTGCAGATTTTTTGCTAGTCTTGTGCATCTTACGTGTGTTTAAATCTTGTTAAAATCTTAAAATATGTCTGCTGTTGCAAAAAGCGGCGCACATATTTATGTGTGAGCCTCACTTCCCTTGTTCATGTTTATTATTTTGTAGGAAGTACGCCGGTTTCACACCAAAACCGCCACACTTGTCCAATGATAATCCTCTTCTCATTCGCCGTACAGTTTTCTGGCAAACTGACCCAAAATTCTTCAGAAAGTATGCCGCACATCTAGTTTATGCGCCGGTTTTTCTGAAAAACCCAGATAGTACGCCGCACTTTCTGTAAAATTTTCACCAGCAAGATCTGATTTAAAACCAAAACCCAAACAAAACCCCCAAATTGCTAGTCTTAGGTATGTAATCATTTGAAATCCCATTTTATCTGATTATACGCCTTTGTAATTTTGTAAATATTTAGTTGTCATTAAAAAAAGATAAATAAAATAAAACCAAAAAGATTTTTATTTCTAAATTATTATTTTTTTGCCTTATTTTGCTTTCTGACATTTTCTTGTTCATATAATAAAGCCATGATTTATGTTTATTAGTTTTGTTTTATTTCTTGCATTGCATCTGTAAATTTTTATTTTTTTTAAATTTGTAGAAAGTACGCCGCACTTCTTTCTAAGTGCGCCGCACTTTTCACATGCATATATAAAAATCCAGTTTTGTATAATAATAAAACCATCTACGTTTTTTTTCTTCTGTGAATACTTGTAATGCGTTTTATTTTATGTTTGCATTTTTGCTTGCTTGCGTATTTATAAGTATCGCCATATTTAAAATAAAAATAAAAAGTTAAAAACTATAAAATTCTAAAAGAAAAATTCTTGTTTCTTTTTAATCTGTTTGTTTGCGATTGTATCTGTTTATATATATGTTCTTAACTAATAAAGTGTAAAAGAAAAAAATATACAAAATAAATAAATAAATAAATATTTTCTGTCATAATAAAACCGCCGCACATACATTGTTGTGCGGCGCACTTCTGTACCATTTTTGCTGCGAGCCAAGTTTAAAATTTTGAAAAATAATGCGATGTACGTCGCACTTTCTATGAAGTGCGATGCACTTCTGGTAAGAAAAAAAAACTAAAATAAATATCTAAAAAAGTAATAAAAAAATATATAAAATAAAAATATATATAATTTTTTTTATTTACCTTATATAATTATTGTGTGCTAAAAATATAAAAAAACATAAAACCCAAAAATATTTGTTTTTGTATGTGATTATGTTGTTAAAGGTTTCAAACCTTATGTGTTTGCCTTAAATCTAAAAAATCCAAAAAGATTTCATTTTCGCCTTTGTTTTTTCTTTCGTATGCGTTATGAATGTTTACTACTAGTAATTATATTTTCCTTTCTATTCTATTTTTCCTTTCGTAATGTTTTATGCGTGCTTGTTTTACTAAATAAATATAAAGTTTTAAATGAAAAAAAAATTCAAAAATATAAAAAAGTTTTGAACTTTGTGGGTGTGTTCGCTGAAAACCCTCACGAGACTATAACTCGTCCACTCGAGCCACCGAGGGGTTTAAAGGCCTGTTGCATACGCTAAATGCAACCGTGGTGCCTACGAAAATGCGCTTTTATATTTTACGATTTTCTTAGTTTTGTTTGTAGATTAAATAAATAAGTGGAGCTTGGATGGTGGTTATGCTTATCACTTGGGGAATGATATATTTGGACCAATATATTACATGTGATAGAATACACATGCTTGGCGTTTGATTTTGCGTCGTATCTTTCAGAATTCATCCAAGCACTTATGAGCCCCGGGAAGTCTTGTTTCTCTTATATTTATTTTTCCCGCTTATTCCACTTTTAAGTTATTTTCTAATTACGCATAATGCTCAACTTAAGTGTAGGGGGAAAATGAATTGAAAAATCAGACTCATTATTAATTTGTAACTTTTGTTCGCCCTCGGTAATCTAAAAATCTATTCTTGTTTTTAATTTTTTTGCCACTTAGGTTAATATGTTAGAATAAAAAGCGTAGTAAATAAATAAAGTTTTGAAATCAGAGATGTGTCCCGATCGATAAAGCAGATCCGAATCGGGATTGATAACATTATTTGCGCATTTATAATCATTCCAGTAAATATGTGAGGATTTTGAGCCTGTATATAGCATACATATTTTATGCTTGATTCCTTTGATTATGAGTGTGCCGGTGATTTATTGATTCTAGAACTTGTGCTTGAAATCATTACGAGACCGCAGTGAGATCACGTTCGCGTGATATAGGTATTTTTAAGTGATAAAGAGGCAAACTTAGGATTAAACCAAATAGCCATTCCATATAACATATTATTCTTTTAGCTAATTACACTGATTAGCTAACCACCCAAATAAAACCCTTATGTTAGCACTTATCTTTAGTGCTAGCTACCCCTAGTTAAAACCACTGAGCCATTCTATTCATTTTTCTCATCTACTAAAAATATACAACATATATCCTAGCCTTACCCCTTGTCAAAAGTCTCAATGGTTGGTTGCTAGTTGCTCGGTATGATTGGTTGATTTTTGCTTATAGTTTGCTCGCGCTTTGCTATAAGTGTTGTGCCATTTTAACGAAGATGAAGATGCGCAGCTTCGTGTTTCGTATTTTTTTTGTGGTGTATGCTTATCTCAAGTGTGGGAGAATTGTTAGTTGTGAAAGAAAAAAAAAGATGAAGAGAAAAAAATGAAAAAAAGGGATTAAAAAATCAAAAAAAAGAGAGTGAAATAAGAATAATAGTTGAGATGTTCGATTATCTCTCGGGTTTGTGGATTGTCGTTACTAGCAACGTGGTTTTTTTGGACTTGTCGACATGTCTTATTATAAAACCATTTTCAATATATATTTCCCATGCCTTATCCACACCCTTATTAACACTTAGCCTAACATTATAACCCGAATAAAAGTCATCTTTTGATATTTATACCTGGTGCTTACGCCATGTCGGTGCAGTTTTGTTTCTTGTACAAGCCTATGGTAACTTAATGAATCATGTCTGAGCAATTGAGTGTGATTTCCCTTTTACCCTCTATTACATCACATACGAGTGTTTGAGTGAATTATACTTTCCTTATTCGTGAAGTGCTTAGTCATGTTATACAGCTTGAAGATCGTTGGGTATTGTCAAACATCTCTATTTTCACATATTAAAAATCTAAAAATATTTTTCATAATTCTATGTTTGTTTTGTAAAGCTTATTATTTTACTTATTTTGCTTGAGGGCAAGCAAACCCTTAAGTGGGGGGGGATGCTTACGCCTTTTGCACTTATTTGTTACAAAAAAACCAAAAATATTTTCAAAAATTTCACACCCAATAAAAAAATTTAAATTAAAAAATAAAAATTATCAAAATATATATATATATATATATATATATATATATATATATATATATATATATATATATAATAAAAAAATGTCTTGTCATGTAGGAACCTTGTTTCTAAATTTCTTTTCTTAGATTTGCTTGAGGGCAAGCAAAGTTTTAAGTGTGAGGGATTTGATAACGCTCAAATTATACATGTTTCTATACGCGTTATCAATACTTTTATGTATATAAATTGGTTAATAATAAGAAATTTCTGTACTTAATCAAGTATATTTGCTATTTTAGGTTCTATGTACGTGTCGTGGAAGAAAACGGAAGAATACACGAAGATTTGAAGCTTAAACGGAGAAATTACTAAAGATAAAGATCTTCGGACATCTGTTCACTGTTTTGGTCATAACTCGGTCATACGAACTCCGTTTGACGCGATTCTGACGGCCACGTAAAGAGAATTCAATTATCTACAAACATGTAAAAGGCCAAGTGCTAAAATTACCCAAAGTAGGCCGAACTTCCAAAAATGTGCGGCGCACTTTTCAAGAAATCCCAAGTACGGTGCGCAAATAAAAATGTGCGCCGCACTTTCAGTCTACAACATTAAAAACGTGAATTTAGCCTCAAAATCGTCCACATACATCCTTTGCTTAGTCCCCAAGCAAAATTTACCCTATAAATACCCCCCAAAACCCTAGGGAATTTCATATATTCACACACCAACACATACTATCATAGAGATCATTGGAGAGGAGGAAGGATTGGTGAGGATTTTAGGATCCGATGATCTAAACACCCCTTTAATCCATCGCCTATCACCACCACCACCATAGCCATGAATTCTCAAAGGTCCACCACCATTTATAGACCTCCATTCATCACTATTACATAACCTAAACTCATCACTCGAAAGATTCACACCAAATCCTTCCGAGTCACCACCATAAACCTCGTTGCAAAACACTTCAATTGGTGACACGTTGTGGATTCCTTGAAGAGACGTGATATATCCTCGGGTTGATTCAGTAGCATAGGTTGTTGGTTGATCATAGATACTTGGGTTGTTGGATTAGAGATTGTTTTCGTTGGAATATTGTTTTTGGTACTTTATAGTCGAATTACTCGCATAAACAGATTTGGTACATTTCTTTGCTAATAATATTGATATGTTGCTGAGTTTATTTATGTTTGTTATGTTGGTTATTGGTTTGGCTATGATATGGATGTGTGTCGTTACTTGGACGATATGTGCATAACTTGTGAATATGAATGCTTATGAATTCGATATTGTTTTACTTGGATCATTATTTATCTTTTGATTTGTTATTGCAAAAGATATAGGTCGAAAGGCTCTATTGTCTTGATGAATTTCGCGTTGTCTGTCTATAACAATTCGGTGCTAATCTTGTGAGAATTGATTAGTAAATCTATAAATAACCCAAGTAGAATAATGTTTAAGACCCTTCCTTATGTTGACCGACCGGGTTGGAAGGAATTCATATGTATGCATATTTGATATAAACCACTCTTAATGCGCTTGTGATGATGTAGTATAAAGGCCGAAAGGATTCAATGTTATCATTGGCAGATATGCTTGTTATTATGATTACCCATCATATATGACTTGTATAATTTTGTTTATATAAAGTTTGCAATATCTATATCTTTTATGCTTGGTATCTTGCTTGCGTTATACACACGTTTAGTCTATTTGATCCGTGACAATCAATTGGCTTTTTTACTTGATAAACAATCTATGAATTGCTATAAATCCCGTGGAACGACCTGGACTTACCTAATACTATATTACACTCGAATAGGGTATACTTGCCCGAATGTTGTGTTTTTAGTCAAAATCTGTATTTCTAGTTATTATAAATTTAAAGCTTGTAAAAACACACATCAATTATCTTTCTGTGTTGTTGTTTGTTGTGTTGTCGTTGTAATGTTTGATTTGCTTAATGGGTATCGATGTTCATATGGATGTGCAGTGCAGATTTTTATCTCTTTTGTTGAGGATTTGTGTAGAGTTAATGTGTAATTTTACTTAATGATGTTAATAGTTTGTCGTTTTATAATGCCATGGCTAGATAAGTAACGATGCTAGTAGTTGCAAAAATAGCTGGACAATTGCCTTTTGACACTGTGAACTTACCTTTGTCCTGGCTAAAGCGGTTTTGGAGCTTTCAGTCTCCTGTGTGTTTCTTAGGCTCAGCAGATTATTGTTTGAAAAGGGCCCTCTTTGCTGATTTTACCTGTGTTGTATCAATTCCTTCCCCTTTTTTGGATGCTCTGCGACCGTACTATAGCTCGTCGGTGGTGTCCCTATGATTCAAGAACGTGTAGTAGTAGTTAGATAGTGGGCGGTTTTTATCTTTCTTGTAAAAAACAAATTGTAAGCAACGTGTGTCCTGTTTACCTTCTTCTGTACTATTCTTTTCTTTTCCTTTGATAGTTTCTTGTCGTTCTTCCATTGACTCTAGGGCTGGAACAGATGTTGATGATGGTGTTCTTGCTATTTGACATGACATCTTATACTGATATATGTTTAGATTGCAATAGTATATGTGTTTACTGAGTGGTTGATACTTGTAGTCTGAATTTGGACTACTGGCTCAATGTCTAAGACATCATCGGCTATGAACTCGCTTGCTCCTGTTGATTCGGACGCTTCTTTTCGGTTTTCCATTGACTCTGTGGCTGGAACAGATGTTGATGACGGTGTTCATGCTATTTGACATGACATTTATATTCAAATCTGTTTACGTTGCTACACTATATGTTTTTTTGAGTTATTGATACATGTAGTCTGAGTTTCGACTGCTGGCTGAATATCTAGGATGTCATCGACTATAAACTTGCCTGATCCTTTTCCTTTGGAAGGGGCGTAATGAAACTGGAAGATTTGTTTTTTGCCGACAATGTTGACTATCTCATTGGGTAACTACTGTTGACCTGATTCTTTATATTTCTGTGTGAGCTCTGAACAGGGGCTACCGGTTATTTTTTACCAGCATTTGTAAAGAATGTGAATTATACATTGGCGATGGCATCGGTGACTGTAGCTTTGAAATTATACCTATTTGTTGTGGTCACTTGTTATTGTTACATGACTTATGTTTAGGAGAAGTAGTGCTAGTTGTATGGATATATTTTGTGTGGAATCATACCTCTAAGTCATGGTATTGTTTTCATGGTCTTCACAAGTGTTGGTGCCATTTCGTTCAGTGAAGCTTTGTACATTGGCTACATGATGCTACTTCCCGCCTCGAGTTCTCATGCACTTGTGATCATCGCTTACCATGCTAAACCGTTTTTACCCTGCAAAGGAGATGTCTAGTTTATGATAAATGCTAGCTGTATTAATGTTTTTCGGTTATTTTTTTTCTAAACCTTGAAGCTTGTGGGGGTTTGCTGTAGCAGCGTGTCCAAAGTCTGTATGTTCATCATTTTTTCTTGCTTTGAGGTCTTTAAATTGATATTTGGACACTTGAAGAGGCGGATTTAAGTTGCATTTTTGCTTGAACCTGCATTTCATTGATTGTATATGTCAGATGTAGAATGTGTGACTGTATTTGAACGATATGATTTTTCAAGTTCTGGTTTTCCTTACACCGTGTAAATATACTCAGCTTCTGGTGCCCATGGGTTTATGTAGTAATGTGTTGCAGGGGTAGCTGCTAATTGGATATTTGTCATTGCACATTGTGGTATTGCAATTTTGTTTCTGAGTAGCAGTTTAGGCATCTTTAATGGTTTTAAAACATACCTCAGGTATTTGTTAACTCGGCAAGAGCTGACAACAATGATGACTGGGGTGGTAGCTTCTGAATCTCTTCTTTGCTAAATTGTTTTTCCATGTCATCCCACATTGTAAACTCAATGATTTTCCCCCTGCATTAGAATAATTGTATTTGTGAGTGTTGTGTGTAAATTTCTTGGTATAACCTAGTTGGTCAGAAGGAATACTTACTCTACGTTTTTAGTGTCCACCTTCCGTCGGTATTTTTGAGCCATGCTTGCATCTCTAGAGGGTAGTACATCGTTGATAGATCTAACCGCAGAGATACCAGGTAATCTGTGATTGTGTATGTATTAAGAATGTTTGAATTTGTGTAGTAATAGGTTCAGATTATGCTGTTTGTGTTGGATATAATAGTTCTATATTATGTGTTACCAGAGTTGGATTCGGATACACATTTTTATATTTTCATCTCGGTAAGGAACTCTGACGGTACGTGGTTGTATGCTTATGAATTCAAAGTGCGTGGTCAGGGAAGGAATTCAGATTCTTTCCCGTCAGAGTTTCAAACTTTGTGATTTTCTCAAATTTCAAACTTATTTCGTTCGCTAGTGTCTGTTAATACGGTTTTGTTTTTTCACAAATGAAGTCTGAGAATCTGTAAGCCACTCGTGGCTTCAACAGTGGATCGAAGTAGTCTATGTTGTTGATGTCCATATTCACTTGAATTGGCTTTTTTCTGCTAACATTCACAATGTTTTGTTTAGTTGTTATTCGGCTTTTGATGACTACATGTTTATAATTACTTTGATTGGTTACCTCTTTGTCCAATTAGGATATAGATAAATTCACAGTTCTTTCATCTCTTTGGGACACTTTTAGAAATCCATTTTCGAATATATACTTTTGCTTAGAATGCAGTTTTCTTGGTCGTTTTTTCAAAAGCTGAAATATTGGGTTTATGACATTTTTGCTCATTGCATTGTCAATACATGAATTGAAAAACTTAAAGTTAATAACCTGTTAGATGTAAGGAATATCATGTATAAGCCCTCACGTTAATTGGATCTGATAGTGTTTGCAGATATATGAGCAGGTTTTTTGTAGAAGCTGGCAAATACAACTATAAAGACATTAGACTCTTATGTAGTGGCGAGGGTAGTACCAATGGCTTGTTGTAAGTGGCATATAAACTGGTGGCATTAAGATTTTAAAAGCGGGTAAATAATGAAAGCGTTTTTATTCATTGTTATTTTATGTAGCTTAAAAGTCTATAGTGTGTTAGCCAAGTGTTGTGATGTTTAGCGCTGGATGTTGATGTCTTAGTAACAGTACTGGGTGATGTTATTCTTGGATAGATAAGCGTGTACTATCAATGGTTTTCAGGAAGTCTTTGTAAGCAATGTTTTTTGTGGTGTTGGGTAACTAATTGGTTTGTTGGTTTATGAGAATTTTCAACCCGTCTGGCGAAGTTGCTCTTGACAACGCGACATATAACTGACCGTGGCTAAAAACAGGTTCTGGTAAGTAGATGCCGATTTTTGAAAGAGACTGGCCTTGACTTTTGTTTATAGTCATTGCGTAACAAAGCTTGACAGGAAACTGTGTGCGTTTGATTGTTGAAATTGAGAGGGGTTGGGATCTTTGCTGACGTTAGAGAATTCTGTGTCATGAACAACTTTTCAACGTCTCTTATGCATTGTGATGATTTATGCTTTAATTAGTTTTGACAATAGAGACTTGTCTCGATCTTCCTTGTTACCATTGCAGTAGACCCCCTGGCAGGTTTAGTTTCGCTAGCAAAATAATGGCGATCCCTCCTTTTAGCTCATTCATGGGGTGGGATAGTCTAGGGATGTGATGGTGTTTAGGTACTCATTGGGTAAAAGGAGACCTTGTTTTATCTTGATTCCTCTGCCGATTGGGGTAGCCTGATCGTTACTCAAATATGTTCTGCTTTCACCTTCAATGTTAGACAGAATTTTGGCATTCATAGCATCCGCGGTCGCGTTTTTTGGACACACTATTGCCTTCTCTTGTAGAGATCCTGCAGTATGGTGTACCTAGAGTTGTGTCATCTAGTGAAATCAATGAGTTTTGACAGTCCTATTTCATCTCCGTCGACCAAGTAGTCAGACGAGATTGTAATCTAGGAGCTATCGTGACCATCTTCTTCGTCAGGTTCCCCTATTTCACCGTTGCCCACATCAAGAAGCAGTTGGCAAATCTTCCTGAATGTCGTGCGTCCAGTAGTTATAAATCAGATCTTAGAAGACTCATTTTTTTTCAATGTGCAAACCTTTGAATTGCACCATAGGTGTGATCTTGTAGCGATGGAAGCAGCGATTAACTCATTTTTGTCAGCTCCTTTCTTCACTGGCAGTGTTTGGCGGAAATCACCTCCTAACACAACCGTCTTTACCCCAAATAAAAGGCTTGGAGCATCCATCAGGTCTCTGAGTGTTCTGTCAAGTGTTTCGAAACACCACCTATCATTCATCGGAGCTTCATCCCAAATACTCAAATCTGCTTCAACTAATAAGTTTCCTAGTTGGCTTTTTTTGGCGTGGCAAAGAGACTCATCAGTTAATTCTAATGGCAGCTTAAATCTAGAGTGAGCCGTGCGTCCTCCTGGCAAAAGCAAGGATGCGATGCCTGATGACAGCCCTCTATCACAAAGACAATCTTACCTTATGGGTTAGTGAACTTATAACTGTTTTCATAGGATATGTGTTGCCAAAACACCATGGCCGTACTCAAAAAAGCTCTTGTTCGACTAAGAGTGATCAGCATTGCACCTATGATGAGATCATATATATTTTTTGATCAGTATTCAACTTTGGCACTGATTGAGCGGCTTCTTCTTTTAACAAATCACGTTCTTGTTTTAGTTCTATATCTTCCTACAGTAGTTTGTTTTTCAGATACTTTAGAGTAGATGTTATGGAAGGAAGTCACGAGATCCAAATTTTGTGAAAAGTCTTCCCAAATAGCATTCAGTATTGCTTCTAGTACATACAAAATGTATTCTTGAAGCTCGGGTGTGTTGACAAAGTAGTTTGGAATTCTTGTAGCCTCTGAGATTATCGTTGGTATGTCATGACTTATGGCTTCCTAATGTTTTAGCCATAACTTATTTGGATCTGCAACGTCACAATATATGAGAATCTGGGCAAAAAGGATTCTGATTTCTTTTGAACTTCCCAAAGCAGTTGACTCTTCAAGTGTTGTGTCTCATTCTTTGTCGTCACCCAGCAGACCTAAAGCCTCACATACAGCTTGATAGGTTGGCTGTATTTGATCATTGACAGTTTGTAGCTCAATAGGCGATCTGCATCCTTTTTGGAGACACAATAACATCCAGAAGTAGAACAGTTCACCTGGACTTGGATGAATATAGATTAGCCTTCCAAGGGACTTCTTCGTTTTCACCACTCTTTGTTCCTATTGTTTTGAATTCGAGTACCATACGAATTCTGAAGGGAAATTTAGATACGTCAGGTGTCTACCATCAGTGTTTTCGTTGTTGTAGAGAAACCATTTAGTAAGAGTTGTTTTTTTCTTGTTAGGAAGATTGACTATGACGTCCAACCTATCTCTTTCACGGAAAGTAACCTGCTGCATATTTTCTAAGTGAACACTAAGAATCTGCACAGCCGGTTCTCGATAATGTATTGGAAAATCAAAGATTCTCCAACAGGCTTCATACGGGCATATGAATCGACCATCAACATAGTTTTGGATCTCATCGATTTGTTTAGTGTTGCCAGGTAAGGAAGCAGGCACCTCGGAGTCACTGATCTTTGTGAGAATGCGATCGGGTCCTTTGGAAATGTACTTGAACAGGTATTTAATGAGCATGCTCCATCCACAGTATTCAACATTTATGTGAGCTTCAAATGCCAGGCACAGTGCACGATTATATAGGACGACGTTGCACTTATCCAACCGTGACTCACCCTTCATGACAGAAATCCCTGTATCTCTTCTTCGGTATTGCGTGTGACCGTTGCTGTCGAAAAATGTCTTGGGATTGTATTTTTTCGGAAAGTTCTTGCTACAGATTCCACCTTCCGTACATGCTACACTTAAGTTTGCACTACCACAGGGTCCGTGCATCATTAGTTCTGTCACCAGCTTATAACCTCGGGGATCTTCCACAGGGTCAGGTATCTCTGCAGAAATGAACCCGTCTATGCATTCCACGTCTTGAAATTCACCTTTAGAATCCACCCATAACAGTGTATCATAGTGTTGTAACCCTCTTTTTTGAAACTCTATTGTATACAACACTGTAAAATATCAAAAACATTTAAGATCAACTTTTGGTAAATGTAGTTTTTAAAAACAGGAAATGAATATCAAATAAACAAATAAGAACATATGATACCTGCAGAAACGTATCTAAATGTTCATACGGTCTTTAGAAACTTGATAAAGTATTTCACCTTTTGCTCAAAAACTATACACACAGTGTCTGCTCTATCTGGTGGTGTCAACTCAGGGTATTGTGCCATATACCGCTTAATTTCAGGCCACTTCACATTACAGGTGAAAGTGATAAAAAATTGAGGGTTTCCTAGGGATCGACAAATTGCCAGAGCATCTAGGTAATGACTATACATATACCGAGGTCCTCTAGTGAAAGTATTAGGTAACATAATCTTTGAGCCACCATCTATGCCTTCACAATCTCCCCTAGAAATAGCATCATGCAGACCTGATAAGTAGTCTGACCGAAGGTCATTTTGTTTTTTCCGTATGAAATCCAGACGACTCAACTCGATTACACAGAATACTACAACAACATACTGTTGAAACAGCCTTCCACCTCTAAAGATAAGACCGAATTCCTTTACCCGCGGGTGTAACTGGTACTTGTAATAGGCGTTCATCGTCACTTTCTTTTCCTTGCCTTTACCGTGCCGAGGCTTCAATGTTAACTCTGGGTAAAATCCTGGCTCTCCGAAAATAAAAAACAACGGAAACTGTAGTGACATGTATGACTGATGAAGCTTGTTAATTCTTTGAGGAGGCCCGCCTATGAATTCAATGATCACATCAAAATCTGTTCGACTCCTTGGCCCATCTTCGAAGACTATTCCTCCTATAATGTCAGAAGTTGGTAACTCATACCCACGAACTCCACCCATACTATAAAGCCTAATCTTGAATCCTGGTCTTTCATCCGCATTGTATCTGTCCCGTGCAGTTCTAAATAGTCTTACCGAGCCATTATGCTCATCAAGAACATGTATCAAACCCTCAACAATCTCTGGATTGAACCCACCTTCATTCAACCCGCCAAATGCTTCATTCTGTTGCTGATTTCATCATGGGTGTCATACACATATAGTTTCAAAAAACGTGGTTTGTCACCTTCCTCTGGGCAAAGGGAGCCAATCCAATGGTAAATCTAACTAGAAAATTTGAAAACGTAAGGTCCCTTTCCTTTGTTTACTGAGTTATCAATTTTTGCTCTAAACAACGTCATTGCGAACATCTGATTGTAAGCTCGGATATGCTCCATGAAATGACTATTTGTTAACAGTTGCTAAATAAAGGCGGGGGGATCAGGCATCGAAGGCATATAAATTCTTCCTCCATCACAGCATAGATGATACTCTACTTCTCTAGTATAGTGAGCGCCTTTGAGCCGCTCATTGTACCAAAATAGACATCCACAATGGCGACATACTTGATCACAGTTGCCTAAGTCTATATAAGACGGAGTGTCACCTGAGACTGCATATGAAGGTATCAGAAAACAGATACAAAGGTGTGAACACTTTGTAAAATGATCAGAAAGTAGGAAAGACATTGAAACTAAAAATTTTGTTACCTCTAGTTTGTGATGACATTGACCCGAGGTTTTGATTATTCACACCCTAAGAGAAGCTACTTTTGTTAGCATACTGAGTTATTGATGAACTCAGTGTAAGTCGCCTTCTTATATTTCTACTGAATGAAGTTTCCTCTGCACGCGCAGTTAATAAAGGTTGTGCAACCTTTCTTTTTCGAACATCAGTGGTTGTAGGTTTGTTGGTAGCAAGCGGTACTAACAAAAATGAAACAAATGGTTAATACTTTCAGCTTAATATGTAAATGAAGCATAAATTGCTAATCAAGCAACTAAACTTTTTGAGAAAATGTAGTCACCTCCAGTGTCTACAAACTGGGTATGGCCACGTGAACACTCTCTAGATTCTTGATTCCCATGAATGCGTTGCTGAGTAATGTTTGGAAAACCTATGATTGTAGGTCTAATACTACGGTGTTTAACATCCATGCACAAATACGTGTGATTCAATGTTAGCATCGGTGACTGGATCGCGCTACTACATGGGATATCTGAAAAAGAAAGAAAAAAAATGAAAAACGTTAGCATGAAACCCAAAAAGGAAAAAATATATATAAAAAAAGAAAAAAGAAAAACAAAATTAAAACCTGAAGGATATTGTATTTCACACAAATATAGAACTTGAGAGAGAAAGCTAGAGAGAGAAAGTAGAAGGGAGAAAACACATATAAAACACACTAAATATGTGTGTAAAATGATTCAACCAACACCCTCTCCATGTGTGGAGAGAGTATTTATACAAAGAGTTAGACCGGATATGGCTTGAGTCCATAGGCTTTCCATGGGCTTTTGCCTAACTAGCCTATCTAGTTTCCAAATATTACTTTACGAGCTATCAAACTTGTGCTTGCATACTTGATTTCATTAACTTCATCTTGTGAACATGTTATAGTGATCTTTAGACTTTAGGCTTGAGCTTGTTCCTTAATCTTATCATGTATGTGATCTTGAGCATCTTGAAATCATCAACCAAGCATAATCTCTTTTTGCCATCTTGTAATCTTTACCATCTTGTGAACTTGTGACTTTTGGACCGACATGCTCATACCTTTCTTGATTTGTTAACTTGAAAGCTTTAATAATGCATCTTTCTTGAAGTTCTTTAAGTTTAACTCTTCGTCGCTTTAAGAAGGACGTACGGTATCAGAGTAGCAAAAGTCTTGAAATATGTACTTGAGCTTTCATGATGTCTTTATATTTGTCGGTCGTGTATGATCATGTGGTTATGAATCTTGACTTGTCAAGGATCAGCTCCAGCAACCGTCAGGAATACTTGCAGGTTTAGCTTAGTGATAATCAACATATATGGACTAGAGTGTCTTTGTTACTTCGTCGAATACGGTTGCAATAACCACGGTTCCCTGTTGATCAGTATAAATATTGCTTGTGATCAGATAGAATTCCGAAGAATCTTCTTGACAGGGTTTCGCAGCTGTACTAGCCGTTCTCATTACCAGAGTGTCTCAAAGCAGACAACACGGTATGAGTGAACCAGTGAGTTACTATCTCACTGATTGAAATAAAATTTGATTTGAAAATCAATCGACGTGTCACTTTTGCCAAATTGTTTTTGTGACACATCCAGAGTGTTAAGCATTTCAAAATTCACTAATCGTCAATTCATATAATGGAACAAGTTTGATTCATGTAGAATCGCAGCATCATTTCTTTCCAGTTGTCACAAGCTTGGTCCATATAGAATCGCACAAGTCACCTACCAAGAGCTTGTTTGATGTTGGCTCAAGCAGAATTTCCATCATCATTGTGAATACTTTAGTATCACTCTGATGTTCTGGCAAGATCACAAAGATAATGCGTAGGACTCTTAAGTTATTACTTGTTTTCACAGTGTGTGAGCAACAAATATCTTTGAACAGTGTCCTAGTAAGATTTATGGATGATCTATTTTGGCTCTAGACTTGATAGTGCACTTTTGGTTTTAGTAATCGGAGGCTAGAGCTGATTGCCACCTTTTCAATATTAACTAACTCGGAGTGAGAGAGTCGATAGAAATGTGTGAATCTCCGTGAGTTTTGAAACAAAGTCTTTCCGACTTTGAGTGGCTGGGAAGGGTTGTGCATTGCGTCACTGGGTCTATGACGGCTATCTTCAATACCAGACAACAACTTAGTGTTTCTGATAGCATATGTATTGACACGGTTTCAGCCTAAGTGTAAGGAGGGCTTCTTTCTTTTCACCATTTATCTTAACTTTTCTTTTTCATTCTTTAACCCCTTCAGTGCTTACCGAGACTTCATGACTAGAACCTTGTTGGGTTTGTTCCAGTACTAGCTCCATCTCAGTCGGCACTCTTCCCTTTTACTCACTTTTACTCCTTTTTTCATCATACCTAAGGACTTCTATTCTAACTAATGGAATATCCCTGGGTAGATCCCTCCGGTTCTGGTTGGATCATGGGAATGTATACCTAACCTTAACCACCTGATAACTCCAATTCAATAAAATAAATGGTCAGTTTTTGGTATTTCCACACTTTCCATCATGTAACCATTTGCTCCCCCTTCATATGTGCATCGAATAATCGAAAGAGTTTAGCACATATGTGGGAAAGCATACACTTGAGTTCTAAAAGATCACATTATTAGCCATATATTTTAATCACATTTTCTCCTCTTAGCAAAATTTTTAAATCTCTTGATATTTTAGATATCAATTGATTCAAATATGTTAAAAATTATGGAGAAAAATGTTCTGATTATTCACAAGCCATATTCGGAACATTTTAATGCTCATTATATGGTGTTGAGTACAATATTTTGAAAGATTTTGAATTTAATGAAAAATTCATGAAAAATTCGTACTCAAACACAATATATATGCCTAATGCAAGTCTATCACTATATATTTACAAATTTACAAAAATATTATGTATGAGTTTTGACCTGAAAGATGAGAACACCATATGATAAAGTCATATGGTTCTTTGAAGCAGTCGTAGGTCTTCCCCGTATTCTCTCCATAAAAGTTGTCTTAGCTTCCCCCTAAACCAGCAATCCTTTCTTGAGTAGATTTAGAGCTTTCTTGCAAGCCGTGTCAAGCAGTCTTGATGTATAAAGCCTAGATATCAGAAGTACACAATTAACCCTTTCAATAATTTGATACCGCAACACCAAAGTTAATTAAGTCCCGGATGAGCGCATTTCTCTCTTCAGGATAGCGATGATATAAATTGTAACACCAAAGTCAACTAAGTCCCGGATGTAGACATTTCTTCCTACAAGATACTGACTATCTAAAGGAATCATCATACCTATGTGTACCTCTATTATCAAATATATCTACTTCTTTTAAGAATAATCTTAAAGATTGACCGGTCGGGTAAAACATTAAATGAATAAAAAAAAACTATTGTCACACTTTAAATAATTATTCTCCCAACACTTCCCCCTGGTAACTCAAATGATGCATACTAAATGATGACGAGATGTCTCTTTCCCTATGAGGTTGAAATAGTGCACCCGAAAGAAACGAAGAAGGCCTAAAATCAAAAGAAGCTAACCATGAAGACAAGTTCAAAAGAAGGCCATGGGGTCTATCATGTATACATCTACTCCTTCCCCCTTGCTGGTTTCGACACCTCGGAATCAGCAAAACCTTGTACGCACATATACTTGAGATCGTGTTTTAAGAATATATAAGCTTAGATCTATCACGTGAGAATCAACTTCAAGGCATTTAAAACTATGTAATTATATCCAAACATTCCTAAGTCTTTTTAATACTTATGAAGTGTTGGCAATATTTTGATCGAATGTGGATAAAATGCCTATACTCACTAAGTAGTTTATTGAATTAAGTCCTAATGTTTGAATTATCACATATGACTTCTATTAGCCCTTGTTAGTGAATTTAAATTTTCTAGTTCTTTGTTTTTTGTTATCAGTCTTTATCAAATACATGGATAAGGGTAGGGCCGTGACTTATTTTGAAAGACCGTTTTAAAAGATTATTTGATGACGATTTCTCTCCCTCAAGTAATGACCCGTTTTCTATGTTAAGAGCTGTTGTCATTGTTTGAGTGGTTGAATTGTCTTTGAAAATCTTTTTGTGATTATTGAAAACACTGATTCATTATGAAGACAACTTTTTCCCAAAAAAATAAGATTTCTTTTATTTTAACACATAAGCGCACTGGCACGTACACTTATGGAATATAGGAAGCACGGGTTGTGATGCAAAGTAATCACAAGCCTTTGCATGGTCATAAAATAGATCATGCCCAAGATTAAATTCCCATGACTGAGGTCAAGTTTTACTTTTGGAATTACTGCCTCGACAGATGATGTCCGGGTGCTATCGAAAATACATGCAAACGCCATTTTTGGCATGTTTTAAAAGCTTTTAAACTTCTGCTCGAACTTCATTTACAGCCTTGTATCATTATTAAATGACATTTCTAATGCCGTAAATGTTATAGATTTTCAGAAGACATGCAAGAGATACATATTTTTATATTTTTCTAATTTTTTAATTTTGTATTTTGCTTTTATAAAATTTTATAAGAAGTGAAAAATCTTTTTGTGTTTTTGTGATTTTATATATACATATTATACAGAGGATATAAGAATAGGTACCACCACTATTCTTCGGCTTCATCTGCCAGTTCTTTCAGAGTCTTAAGAGTAAAACTTCTCATTCCCAGCTTGTCGATAAGGAATTCAATTCTTTCTCGACATAGAGCCTTGGTGAAGATGTCCGCCAACTGATATTCCATTCTGACAAAGTAAAGCTCGACGACTCCATTCTTCACTTGCTCTTTTATGAAGTGATATTTGATGTCGATATGCTTTGATCGAGAATGTTGAACATTGTTGCAGCATAAGGCAATAGCGTTTTTGTTATCACAGTACATTGGAATTTTATTGAATCCAAGGCCATAGTCGGTAAGTTGTGATCTCATCCAAAAGGACTTGAGCACAACAGCCAGACAAGGCTATATATTCAGCTTCCGTACTGGATATTGCAACGCTTTTTTGCCTTTTTGATGACCAACTAACAAGTCTGTCTCCCAACAATTGCATACTTCCAGATGTACTACGTCTGGTATCTTGACAACCCGCGTGATCAGTATCTGCAAAATTTGTTAGAGCAATTGCAAAATCCTTTGAATACCATAGTCCTCGATTGACGGTTCCTCTTAGATATCGAAAGATTCTTTTTTACAGCATGTCGGTGCTTTTCGATAGGACGAGCCTGATACCGAGCACACATACAGACAACATATACCAGGTCTGGACTACTGATGTTAGATACATAAGGGTGCCAACTATGCCACGATAATGTGTAGGATCAACGGCTTTCCCTTGTGTATCCTCATCCAGTTTGGATTTCTCCACCATTGAAGTATCCACTGGGTCACAAGATTCCATTCCATATTTCTTAAGTAATTCTAGAGCATATTTTGATTGGTTTAAAAATATGCCTCTAGGACTCTGTAAAATCTGTAGTCCTAGAAAAATGATATTTTGCCCATCATTGACATCTTGAATTTGGAACATATTATCTCAGAAAATTTATCACAAAGTTCAGTAGTAGTAGAAGCAAAAATAATATCGTCAACATAGATTTGTACCAAGAGGATATCTTTGCCTTTTCTGCTGATGAACAATGTGGGATCAACCGTGCCTTTGGAAAATCCTTGGGATAGCAGAAACGATGACAATAGATCATACCACGCGCGTAGAGCCTGTTTCAACCCATATAGAGCTTTCTTCAGTCTGTACACGTGATTAGGATTGTCTGGATCTACAAATTCGTCTGGTTGGCTAACGTAGACTTCTTCACGCAAAATACCATTCAAAAATGCCGTCTTTACATCCATCTGGTAGACGATCATATTCATATGAGCAGCAAACGCGAGAAATATCCGAAAAGCTTCTAGTCTAGCCACGGGAGCAAAGGACTCTTCGAAGTCAATTCCCTCTTCCTGACGGTATCCACGAGCTACCAATCTTTCCTTGTTTTTCAAGATTCCCCCCAATTCATCCAATTTGACCTTATATATCCATTTTAAAGTAATAACCATCACTTTATCTGGACGAAGAACGAGTTCTCAGAATTCAAGACGTTCGAATTCGTGTAGCTCTTTGTGAGTCCCAAACTGAACAGATCTTTACAGCCTGCTAAGGGTGATAGCCAACTTGTATAAATACAGATTGACTATAGAGAAACAATGACTAAGAATACTTATTGTATATGCGGAATCTACACAATAGTATTAAGAAGAATAATGAATACTAAACTTTGATTTCTATTAATCTGCTAATATGATTACAGATTACTAACTATGAGATATGCTTGTATGAGATGAGATCTGTGTGTTTTCTATGTGTCTATTATCTCTCTAATGCCGTAGGGTTCCTTTTATAAACCAAGGATAAACCCTAACAGGCTTACAAAATGCGTAAAAGATAATACATATCTTTTCCTACAATATCTCATACATATCTCTTAAACGGTACTAACTATTTTATAGGGTTTTAGCCGTACAATAGCAACGTACTTTCGGTTTTGTTCCATGTTGGTACGTGAACTTTTTTTTGTTCCACTTAATGTAACGAACTTTCAAGTTTTGGAGGAGAAAAGAACTCATCAAACACTAGTTGAAACACAAGATCCTATTCATGCCTCGATGGTGGTACAAATGGTGCTGAAGGAGGAGGGTTTGGAACAAGTTCTGAACTGGGTGTTGCAGGAGTCATTTCATGAAGCGCGGTGTTGGGATTAAAGGTCTTCTTGATGTTGTTTGAATTACTGCTGCTCACGTTTATGTTAATACTGATCTGATGAAGTTAGTACTGCTCATGGACTTCAAAGAAAATATGCTAAGTGTTTACTACTGCTAGTACACAATTAGTACTGCTAGTACAAAGTTAAGACTGCTCAGTTGAAGTTAATGCTGCTAGTGAAAGTTACTACTGCTAGTACAAAGACTGCTTGAAGTTAATGCTGCTAAAGAGTTACTACTGCTCAAGAAAATATTCTAAGTAGTTAGTACTGCTAGTATTAAGTTAGTACTGCTTACTTGATATGTATTAGTTATTTATAGAAAAGATTTTATATACTTAGGAAAGTATTGTAAGCCGAGTAGGACTCCTTGGTGTATAAAAGGAGGTCCTAGGGCATAGAGTTATACGTATCAAAATCATCTTTTATCAATCTTAGTCGTATAATTCATAGCTTCAAGGTCTTTGTAACCCTAATACTTTGAGAGTATTCGTATTATTATCATTAATAATATTGGAGCTTATTTGTTTGATTTATTGTTTCATGTTAATTCTTCTTAATATTAAAGATTAAGATTCGCCATCAATCTTTAAAACATTAAACAAAGCTTTTACTATATTTGTGTTAGAGTTATTCAATATAAAACTAATCCTTAAACAGTTGAAGGAATTCGAATGTATTAAGTGGGAAACTCTACAAGTGGTATAAGAGCTTGTTGTTAAGTTTGAAGAGGAAGAATTGTTTTTATACACTTGATCTTTTTTTTAAAGATAATGGATCATATTATGCACTCATGTTGTTGCATACAAGTTTCCTTGCTCAAATCTGGTGGAGTTGAGATCTGAGGGATGAGGATTGAACAATATATCTAGGATGATAGGAATATGCAATGTAGGGAAGGTCATTGAGAATGGTGCTAAACCTTGCCAAAAATCAACAATTTGGAAGGTGTTGTGACAGAGATACCTATTAAACTGCTGAGAAAAGGCTCAGAGAAGATTAGAGGTGAAAGCTAGAAGCACTTTAATGATGGGCATTCCCAGTGAACATCAGTTAAAGTTTAACTCTATAAAGGATGCTAAGAAGTTGCTGGAAGCTGTTGAAAAGAGATTTGGTGGGAATGAAGCTACAAAAAAGACTCAAAGGAATCTTGATAACGCCCAAATTATACATGTTTCTATGGTGTTATTTTATGTTTATTCTATCATTTCTCATGAACTTTTGGTACTTAATTAAGCTTGAATTTCTTATAGGTTCACTTGAAGACTCTAGAGACTCAAGCTCATGAATATATACACTTTGGGAGACGAATACAAGAAAAGAAAAGATTTCTAGCTAAATTTCAAGAAGTCCGCCGCACTTGCTACATTATGCGCCACACTTTCCCCTGAAACCCAAAACCGCCGCACTTGTTACTTTATGCGCCGCACATTTTCCTAAAGTTTGAAGAATTTAAGTCTAATAAATGCACCTGCATTAACTCCTCAAAACCGCCGCACTTATTTGTAAGTGCGCCGCACTTCTAGTAAAAGCCATTAAATGCTATCGCATTAACACCCAAAGTTCGCCGCACTTTTTCCTAAGTGCGCCGCACTTTTTCCTAAGTGCGCCGCACTTTGCAACCAATCTTGCCTATAAATTAAGGACGAATTTGCATCACTTCACACAATCATTCCTCACATTCTATCCCATTTTACACATACATACTTTCCCTCCTTTCACCAAAACACCAAGAAACACCTTTTCCTTTGAAGAAAAAGATCCAACAATCAAGAACGAAGAAGTTTTCTTACCTAGTTGTTGAAATAATAGAAGTTTATGTAAAGTGTACTTTTTTTATGAACTCCTTAGCCATGAGAGGCTAAATCTCTATGATCTCGGTTGAAGTTCATAAAGAATTAGTAGTTTGTTTATAATTCTTGCTCACTTTAATCTTAAGCTTTTGTTGCAAACCTGTTATATCTTATCTTATCTATTTTTGCTTATCAACTTAGATTATATAATCATATCGGTATATGTCGAAAGATCCGTTATGATCTATGTGGTTTTAAAGATTTGTCTATGATCTTTAACGCATGTGCTGAGAAATCCACTTTCATAAATTGATAAACAAATTAAGCTTTGATATAATAATAACTGGATTATTTGAGTGACACATTTGGTCTAGTTAACTAGATATAAGTCTTAAGTTAATCAAGTTAATTCGTAAAAACATTTTCTGACGAGAAATCATTTTTATAAATTAAAGTCCCATCTTCGAGGTCAAATCATTTCCAACACTTATAAATTATTCTCAACTATCCGAGTAGTCATCTTTATTATCATTGATAAAAAAATAAAGTTATTTTAAAAAATGTTAAAGTCTATTTTCTTTCTAATTATTCGAACACTACTCTAATCCCAGTGGACGACCTGGTCTTACCTAAAAAGATTATACTGCATACGTGGGTTATACTTTTACCCGTGTGTTTCCATATAATTGTCCGGTATTTTCAGTCTTATAAATTTAAAGCTTTTAAAACACATCAAAGTTTTTGGCGCCGTTGCCGAGGATTTCTTAGTTGTTTTGTAGTCAAACTCTGAAAAATCTCTTTAACTCTCCAAATCTTGTTCCATTCAAGCATCAATTCTCAAAACGACTCTCGGCTTTCAATTGCATTCCTCGTTGGGGATAACGACCCGTGAATCTTACTCCCGGATTACTATAATTGTGATTTTTTGATTCCTACCCTCTTATCTTTATATATTATATATTATAAGTATATATCTTATATTTATATATTATATATTTTAAAGGTATAAGCAGGATCGATCACTCGACATCAACCACTTCTGTCACTTTCTAGTTACTCTTGAAAACCTTTACCCAATGGATGATGAACTCGTGTGGGCTGCTGACCATGTTGTCGCTTCGACTCCTGGTTCTGCAATCACTATTCTTGAAACTGCTAACAAATTTGCTATCAAAGGTAACCACTTGATTCTTGTGAAAGGAAACCAATTTGATGGAAGAACCAAAACCGATCCTCATAAACACATTCACAAATTCCTCAGAATCTGCGATATGTTTAAATATAGAGATACTGAAAATGAAGCCGTTCGCCTAATGATGTGTCCCCTATCACTCACTAGAGAAGCAAAAACATGGCTGGACGAACTCAACGAAGGAACTATAGAAACATGGGATGAACTTCGAACCGCTTTCATTTGCCATTTCTTTCCCCCAACTATTTTCGACCAAATCCTCGGAGAAATCCGAGCTTTCTCTCAACATGAGAACGAATCTCTAACCGACGCTTGGCTTCGTATGAAGAAAATGCTCCGAAACTGTCATGGTCACAATCTGTCCAAAGGCAACATTATCAAAATCTTCTATCATGGTCTAAGCGAAATAACCCAAGAAGTTCTAAATGCCGCAGCTGGTGGTATTTTCCTCTATAAAACACCAAATCAAACTTATCAGCTTCTGGAAGACAAGGTCTTACTAAAGCTCGACTGGGCTAAAAATCAAAAAACCAAACCATCTCTTAAAAAAACCGTTGCTTTTGCTGATGAAGGTAGAAGTAATTCCAATACTGATAAAATTATGGCCTGAATGGATGCCATGACCCTGAAAATGGATGCTCAGTATAAAGAACTCCAAAACTATGCTAAAAAAACATAACCCCGATCTTGACGATGATGACATGCCCATGTCCTGTGAAGAAGAAGCTAAATTCATGCAAACTTTCCATAATCGTTTTTACAAAGATTACCGCGACTGAGACTCGAATTGCTATAGTTGGCATTCAAGCGGACAATGTTACGAACCGAGACAACAACCGATCCAATACCGATGATAAACCTTATTAATCTTTCAGAAACAATTCAAACGATTTCATGAATCCAAAAAAGGCCTAAAAAATTCAACAAACCCTTTGACAGACACATATAGGACCTCAAACACACCTCGAAATAGTGGCAAAAAATCATGAAGCTTCAACCTAAAACCTCAAAACTAAGTTCGACAGACTCACTGACAAGCAATCTGGCGACCTTCTGGATCTCTTCCAAGCAACACTCAACCAAAACCGTGAGGTGGAAACTCTAAAGCTTACCAACCACCACAAGCTCGTAATGAGCATGTGAATGTCGTATTCACAAGAAGTGGTAAATCCTATAATCCACCAGATAACCCGGATGATCAACAGAATAATTCTGAAAACCCTATCAACTTCGATAGCGATGATGAAGATGATGAACCTACACCACAACCAAAAACTCAACCCACAAAACCAGTCAAAGAAACACCGTTACCCAAACCAAAGATCCCGTATCCTCAATGTCTTAGAAAAGAAAAAATGGAGGCCCAATACGGAAAATTTCTCGATATGATCCGAGCTGTTCGAATCAACGTACCTTTTGCAGACGTCTTAGCCGGAATGCCTAACTATAGCAAATTTCTCAAAGAACTCATAAGCAACAAACATAAAATTGAACAAATTTATGCCGCTTTCCTAAGCGATGAAAGTTCAGTAAGACCATAATAAAAGTTTCCACAAAACTCGGAGACCCAGGAAGTTTCCTTATTCCATGTAATTTAAACAAAACTTTCTCCTGCAATGCTTTGGGCGATCTTGGTGCTAGCATTAACCTTATGACATATTTTCTTATATGCAAAACTATCTCTAGAAACTCTTAAACCTACCAAAATGAGCATAAGATTAGCCGACAGATCATTCCAATACCCTGTTGGAATAGCTGAGAATATGCTCGTCGAAGTTGGTAAATTCAGCTTTCCTGCTGATAATCGTTATACTCGAAATGGCAGAAGACAGCAAAGTTCCCCACATCTTGGGACGACCCTTTCTTTACACTGATGATGCAGTTATTCGAGTTAAACAGAAACAACTCAATCTTGGAGTTGGGACTGAACGAATGATCTTTAATATCGACTCTTCGATGAAATACTCTTACTTAAACGATGAGACATGTTTTAGTATCGATGTTATCGATGAAATCTTAGAAGAAGATTTCGATGCTCTTCTAGACGAAGGAAGCAAAATCCTCCACTCCATCGAAGGAACCCTTCTCGAAAAAGAAATTTATTTTTTAATTCGATGAATTCATGGCAATGACTGCCGATGAAAATTCTGAATCTGAATCCGATACCGAAGAACTACCATTCGATAAAATCACCATCAACACCGATTATAAAATCAAGACATCTCTCGAAGAACCTCCTACGGATCTTGAACTTAAACCTCTTCCTGATAACTTGGAATGTGTATTCTTGGAAGAGCCATCTTTTCTACATGTGATCATATTGATAGTACGTCAAACGCGTGTCGTAATAATAGAAAGTATATCCCATTAGATAAGAAAATTACTTTAGGAAAAGTAATAGTCTATCTTCCGAGTGTCGTATCCCGACGAGAGATGAATTTCAAATCTACGAAAATATTTTGTTTGATGCTTGAATATCGAATATTTTTGTTTTTAGTTTTAAACTAAAAATTTAATAAACTATAGAAAAACTTGATAGCAAATAACAAGCAATTAAACGAAGAACGCCAATTTACTTAACAAGCACAAATTAAACGAATCCGCTACTCATAATGAAGCAAACAAACAAAGCCTACACATTTTTTAAACTAAGCTACACACTAAAGTCTTGAAAAAAGGATAGAAAAAAGACAAATATTGCTACTTCATAGAATAAAGTATAAGTTACAGGTAAACGACTCTCAAAAGAGACGTTTGATAATAATTGTCACATTCGATTTAAAATAAATCAGAGTAAATTTAGGTCCAATAATTTCCTTTTCACCAAGCTAAAATAGTTCAAAACCATGAAATTCAAGTATATTTTAAAGATAAATGATTATCGAATATGAAGAAAACCGAGTCCTTTAAGTTTTGATATCCACGCGACTCAAATGCTCCCAATGCTCAGCTAGCAATATAATAACCTGAGAAAATACATGCAAAAACGTCAACAATAATGTTGGTGAATTCATAGGTTTAAGTAAAAGCAGTATTGAAATAGTTTAAGAAATATTTCTGTAAGAAGAGTTGTAACGCCCCGACCCAAAAGGCTAGAAGTATTACAAATATGGTGTGACATCAAAGGCATACATAATCATAACACAAGCATAAACAGCGGAAGTCTCAAATAAATAACCAAAGGAAAATAAGTCAACATGACTTAAGGTACATAAGTTCTTAAAAGACAGACATATCCAAACGAATAAACCAAAAATAAAACCGAAGGGGTTGTCCCCCCCCCCCCCCCCCCGCCCCTCCCCCCTTTTCCGAAAAAAAAGCTACAAATCATATATCAAAAACTAAGATCTCTAGGGTAATTCCACACTCAGCACTCATATCCCGAAAGCACACCCAGCTCCTAGCTAATACCTGCAAACAGGAAAAGAAAGTGCGGCTGAGCTTACAAAGCCCAGTGAACAGATATATATAATCGAACGCAAAAGATAACAGAAAATCGAAGGATACGATATAAGGTGCAAAGGATATCACAAGACATTATCAAAGGAATACAAATATAAGGTAAGACAAATCAGAAGTCAATTCATAGTGTAAGGTAAGATGAATTAGAAAGTCAAATCAAGTCAATACCAAGCCCAAACCTATCAATACATAGTAACCATGGAAGTCGCGAACTCCAAAATTGTGAAAGACGTGGAAGTGCAACCCAAACATCAGTCACCAAATATACATATAATCATAATGGCATAATCCATCGAGTACAAAAAAACAAATCTAGGATGCATCCCAAACGCCCCTTAAACAAATATAATCTTCAAAATGCGCATATAATATCAATGGGGGACGGTGGTTAGAAATCACTCACACCCACATGAGTCATGCCAAAGTGCATCAATGACACGGCTATGTACCTCATGGCTAGGGAAACCAAATAGTGCTCGGGTCCCTCAAACTGAAGTGTTCAAAGCAAAGTCATATCAAAGTCATTTCAAAGAATCATAGCAGAAGGTTCAATTCAAGGGTTCAGATATCTAAGTTACATAGCAGGGTTCAAATAGAACATAATAACCAGATCATATAAGGAGAACCAAGTATAAAAGGCTCAGAGCAAATGAAGCAAATCACATAAGTAATCAAGATAGAGAGGAATATGTCATGAGAAACCTTAACGATAAGGTCAGAAAAAATGTACCTTATTCCGAACAAAGCAATTACTCAAAGATAGACCACACAGGGATATCAAAATCACTCCCTCTTGACCGAACCTAAAGAAATGATGAATTCGAATTACAAAACATTCATTTAAGTTATACTTTCCATTTTTAGTAACTTCCTATTTTTAGTAACTTTCCATTTTTAGTAACTTTCCAAAATTAGTAATATTCATCATTTGAGATTCTATTAAGTATTTTGAATAGTTTAGGGACTTAACATGTCACCTTACAGTCAGGTTAAATAATGACAACTTTCCATATTTAGGGTTAATATACAACATCATCAATTTTCAAGGTTTAAAGTGTAAATATAAAAGTTTCCATTTATTCAGATTATACCTTCCATTTTCTGTATTTACAAGTCAAACCCTAATTTATACAATTTATCATATTATAGCCCTTTTTGTTTATTTAATTATTAAACATTATCTTTTAATTATCCATAATTACAAAACAGTCCATTATAGATTCAATATACAAATTCATACTTTTATACATTTAAATACTAACCCAACCTACCACTTTTCAGAATTTACAATTTCAGGTCCTCTATTTTAATTAATTTTTAATTTCTAATTACTTAGTTATATGTAATTAACCGCATACTAATCCAAAATAATATCAATATGACATTTTATACCCCCCAACTTATTTTATACAGAATATAATAAGTATAATAACATGTTTAAAATAGACCTCATAGTTTCAGAAATTACAAATCACCCCCTTATACTTAAAAGATCAAATCGGCTAACTAATTAAATCAACCAAACCCTAATTTGATTTTCCCAATCACAAACATAATTATTACCCAATCATTAGCATTAATTGAACCTGGAAAAATTAGCAAAACCCTAACCCTAATTTATTTTAACACTTTTCTTTCCCTTTTTCCTTTATTCGAAATCGGCAAACAAAGATAAATCCCAAATAATTATTCGAATCTCTTCTAAATTTTTCCAACAATTTATCTGAGTTACATATGATATATACAACCTTAGAAAAATATAAAATCAAGTGTACAAGCATTTTTGAGCCGATTTCATAACTATTCCAAAATTAGGGTTTCTAATTTGTTTTAATTAATTCGATCAATATAACATGCATGAATATTTTTCCTATGTATATTATGCATTAGAATGATGAAAAATGAGATACAAAAATACCCTTGATGATCCTTGATGATTTGATGAATTTATGATATTCGGTTGTGTATATTCGAACCAAAACAATTACCACGATCGAACCAAGCAATCCACGATCTTCCCACTATTTTTCCCACCTTCCTTGATCTCCAAAACACCTTAGAAAAATCGTCCTAACCCTTGAATAATTTTTATGCCGCCACTTTTGTATTTTAGGGTTTTCGGGTATGTTTTAGTTTTAGGGATTTAACAAATAAAATGTATAAAAGAATTATAATAGAATATTAGGCCGAATTTTGGGCTTTCAAAAATGACTAAATCAGATTTTAAATCTTGCATAATTATTTTGTAATTATCCTTATTTTATTTTATTTAATTTGTAAAGTATAAATAAATAAATGTAATTAATTTCGGCATAAATTATATATACATAAACATTAATTATTTTTCTTATATAATATAAGGTATTTTAATCTTACATAAATTTCATAATTGTCATATGTTGTATTTTTATAATTTCTAGAATTAAAATGAAATTTATGCATGCTTTTATGAAATTTTCTTGCATTAGGGGTATTTTGGTAATTTTACACTTGTTGAGATTTTTAGGTTTTACAACTTCTTCCCCTCTAAAAAAAAATTTCGTCCTCGAAAATTGAAATGAACCGGAATGAAAACGAAATGAGAACGAAACGAAAACATACCGAACTAGACAAAGAAATGAGGATAACTAGCTCGCATAGACTCTTCGGTCTCCCAGGTAGCCTCACGCTCTGGGTGATTCTTCCAAAGAATCTTCACAAAAGGAATAACTTTGTTTCTCATGACTCTCTCTTGCCGATCCAGAATGGATTCAGGTTCCTCGGACAAAGACATATCAGGCTGAATCTGATCAAAAGGATAAGATGCGACATGCAATGGATGATAATGGTATCCCCTCAAAAGAGATACATGAAAGACATCGTGAACGTGCGATAACTGCGGAGGAAGCGCCAGACGATACGAAACCTCTCCAATACGTTCCAAAATCTCAAACGGACCGATGAATCGAGGACTGAGCTTGCCCTTGATCCCAAAACGTTTAACTCCTCTGAATGGCGAAACCTTCAGAAATACACGATCTCCAACTTGAAACTCTAAGTCACGTCGATGCTTATCAGCATAACTCTTCTGTCGCGATCTAGCCTCTTTCAATTTCTCCTTAGCAACAGCCACTTTCTCATTAGTAATCTCGATGAGCTCCGGACCTTCAATCAAACGTTCACCTACTTCATCCCAGCAAATAGGTGCTCGACATTTTCTACCATACAAAAGCTCGAAAGGTGCTGCCTTGATGCTAGCATGCCAACTATTATTGTAGGCAAACTCCACCAAGCACAAATATTCATCCCAACTACCTGTCCATTCCAAAGCACAAGCCCTCAACATATCTTCCAAAGTCTGAATGGTCCTCTCTGACTGACCATCGGTTTGAGGATGAAATGCTGTACTGAACTTAAGACGAGTTCCCCAAGCTTTCTGTAATCCTTTCCAAAAACGAGACGTAAACTTCGGATCTCTGTCGGACACAATAGAAGTCGGAGTACCATGCAGTCTAACGATTTCCTGTCGAAAAATCTCCGCCAACTTACTAATACCATAGTTCTTCCGAATGGGTAAGAAATGAGCAGACTTGGTTAGCCGATCAACAACCACCCAAATCGCATCATGTCTTTTCTGAGTAGTAGGCAAACCAGTAACGAAATCCATGGAAATCTCATCCCATTTCCACATAGGAATCTCCAACGGCTGTAACAAACCACTAGCCCTCTGATGTTCAATTTTGACCTGCTGACAAGTCATACATTTGGATACAAACGTAGCCACATCTTGCTTCATGCCATTCCACCAAAAGTACTGTTTCAAATCTCTGTACATTTTGGTTGAACCTGGATGAATAGTAAATGGAGAACTATGAGCTTCCGTCATAACCTTCTTGCGAAGTGCCTGATCATTAGGAACACATAGCCTATCTTCAAACCACACAACACTGTCATCATCAACACTGAACTCAGTATGTTTACCGTCTTCAACATTCTGCACAATAGCCCACAACTCACCGTCGTCCCTTTGAGCTTCTTTGATCTGTAGCATGAGGTTAGACTCTATCCTCATACTCGCCCAATAGCACCAGAACCTCGTACACATAGCTCAACATCCAAAAACGCTCAAATCACAAGGATATGGAATCAAACAAGCAGCATCCCAGATTTTCAACCAAGTGCGTGGCAACCACATTAGCCCTTGCCGGAAGGTACCTAGATGTTAGTGTCATAATCTTACAAAAGTTCCAACCATCTTCACTGTCTCATGTTTAGTCTCAGCTGAGTAAAAATAAATTTGAGCTCTTATGATCTTAAATATGTCAATAAGCTTCACATAACAGATAGAGTCTCCAGGTCTTCCATGCAAAAACCACGGCAGCTAACTCAAGATCAAGGTTGGATAATTTACTTCAAAAGGCTTCAGCCTGCCTTGAAGCGTAGGCAATCACCCGTTCCCATTTGCAATCAAAAGCACAACCCAAAACCTTTCTTTTGATGCATCACTGGTATACTGAAAACCACCGGAACCTGATGAAGAGTTCAGTATCGGAGCAGACACCAATCTCCCGATTCAATCCTCAAAACTCTCCGACGCTCATCCGTCCACAACAAACTTCTCACCCTTTACACATCAGCTGGGTAACAGTACAGCTAATCGGGAGAAAACCCCAACAAAACGTCGGTAAAGCCAGCAAGCCCCAGAAAACGCCTCACCTCCGTCACCTAGTAGGTCTCCGGCCATTGGTGATAGCTTCAACCTTGATGATCCAATAATGATGTCGTCTGGCAGATACAATATGACCAAGGAAAGCGACATGCTGTAACCAAACTCGCACTTCGAAACTCGGCATACAACCTTCTTCTGTCAAAGAATCTCCAACACAATCGTAGATGACAGCTCATGTTCTTCTCGACTGGAGTAAACGAGGATGTCGTCGATGAAAACAATAACGAACTTTATCAAGGTAACTCGTGGAAACTACGGTTTCATCAAATCCATAAACACGGCAGGAGCATTAGGTCAGACCAAGGCATAACCCAAACTCGTAGTGCCATAACGCGTATGAAAAGCATCTTGGAAATATCCTGCTCTCTTACAACGAAGCTGGTGAAACCAGACGCAGATCAATCTTAGAAAAATATTTGCCCCTTGCAAGTTTGGTCAAACATATCGTCGCATCGCGGAAGAGGCAACGGTTATGGAAAGTCGAAGCGTAATACTTTAGTTCGCGGTAAATCAATACACAAGCCATTTCTCCCATCCACACCATGGCGAAAACGGGTCGAAATAAAGGCCATTCTCCGAACATCTCCTGTAACTGCTCTTTAAACTCCCTTCATTCAACAGGTGTCATACGCTAACGTAGCCTTTGAATAAGTTCATCACCGGGAAATTAACTCAATGCCAAATTCAATCTCTCTAGCCGGAGGAAGTCCAGGATGTACCACGGGAAAAACATCAGCTAATCACTACCAACGGAAAGATGTTTCACATATTAGGATTCCCAAAGATTTGTCCATAACATGAAGCCAGAAAACCTGGCACCCCATGAGAAAATTAAGGTACGTACCTCATAAGCAGAGATGAGCCTTAACGGACATAAGAGCGGTGAGGAACCATGATAAACAATCCGGTTGGCGAACGTTACCAACGATTCACAGTCCAAGCAAAGCAGTCAATGGTAGTCATCGATGAGAATGCCAACCATCCAAGCCAAGAAGTCACATCAAAGGTCGAACAAATGGATAGGAAAGTATATTCGTAGGACAAATTCGATCATCAAAAACGTAGAGGCAGTATAACATATTTCAGTCAATAAGCATATGGTTCTCATTGGGTTGAAATATTAAACGTACAATTAATGGTGTTAGAGTCAAAATAAGTTTCTTAGCAAAAGTGGTAGATAAAATGGAAATGTTTAGCCCCCAGTATCAAATAAAACGAAGATAGTACGATCATCAATGTAGAGAATACCGGTAATAGTACCTGAAGTCTTGGCCGCCTGATCACGAGTCGTAGCATAAACCCACCTGTAGTAGAGTAGTACTAAGCAAAATCCGCTGGCATACTCTGCTTCTGCTTCCTTGGGGATAATTCTACACCTTATGTTGAGTAGACCGCAAGTAAAACATCTCCCAAGCCAATAAAACAAACACCCGGATGAGGCATCCGACAGTAGACAAAAGAGGTGGAGGAGTAAAAACAAAGTCTCAGTATACCTCCTCTGACCCTGTAGAACCTGAACCTGACCACTGGTTAAAATCCCGAGCCTGACTGACTCCTGTGCTGGCTCTGGATTGTAGTTACCCTAACCCTGGCGGTCATTCCATTCCTACTAGCAAACTCTGATCCAGACCCAGAAAATTCCGTCGTTTCGAATCATAACCACCTAACCTGACACCCCGATGCTCACCATTCGTCCTGACGACCCCTAAACTCATGTCTGACCCTGGTCATAACGACCCTTTGTTCTCCTGTTTTGGCATGACCTCTGTTTTCTGAATTCGATTTACCATCTCTATCCTGCTTATCCAAATTCCACTCTCATGCAAATAACTCGATGTTACCGGCGCAGCCGCAACATTTCGTAAAATCTGTATTAAACGACCGGTCCAAAACCCACTTCTTTAGCCCCCCTTGAAAATGTCTAGCTTGCTCTGGCATCTCCAGCAGTAGCATCCAACAAAACTAGCCAATCTAGTGAACCCTCCATATACTCCCCAGAATTCTCCCGATCCAACTGACATATCGACCCATACTCACGCTCATAACGTTGTTGTTCAGATGCCGGAAAATACCTGTTATAAAAGATCTCACGAAAAGCAACCCAAGTACAAGTATCGGCAAAAGCATCGCCTCCAACCTAAGTACGCAAATGAGCTTTCCACCAGCTCAGTGCATCACCCTCTAGTTTAAACGCAGCAAGACGAGTCTTGAAGTTGTCGGGACTACCCAAAACTTGAAATAACTTCTCCATATGTGTAATCCAGTCTTCTGCCGGGGGGGGGGGGGGGGGGGGGGGGGGGGGGGGGGGGGGGGGGGGGGGGGGGGGGGGGGGGGGGGGGGGGGGGGGGGGGGGGGGCCCAGGAGTGGCAGTCAACGAAACGCAAAGCGGCTTTAAACTTAGTAAACCCCCTATTTTTTTTCGATCCATACAAAATCCCTTGGAGTAGCATCACCACCACCACCACCACATGAAGGTCCAACACCATTCCTGATGTCATTGTGATCTGAGTTCTCAAAGCAGCCCCCCCCCCCCCCCCCGTAAGGTTAGGGAGAGCATTGGCCACGGCAGCAGTAATCATGGCCTCGAAGTTGGGACATCGTCATCCGAGTTTCTACGGGTAGTCACCATCTGAACGGTCGAGAAAACGATTAGCAAACGAAAACAAGATAGGTTACGAAAGAGAGTTACGCAGAAGGAACCTAGTGTCTACCCAATCCTCACAGGTCATAGCCTAAGCTCTAAGGTCGTAAGACCTCGTCATGATTAACCTGGCAGCTCTGACACAAAATTGTAAACGTCCCCCCCCCCCACCCAAAAGGGTAAAGTATTCCACAAATGGTGTTGGACATCAAAGTCAATATAATCATCACACCAAGCTATAAACAGAGGAAGTCTCAAATAAATATCCAAAGAAAATAAGTCAACATGAACATAAGTACATAAGTTCTTTTTTTTTTAAAAAAGGAACAGACCCATTATTCCAAACGAAATAACCGAAAATAACAATGTCCCCTCGAAAATACCAAATCATATAGTCAAAACTAAGATCACTAAGGGTAAGTCACCTACAGCACTCATATCCCGAAAGCAACCCCAGCTCCTAGCTTAGATACCTGCCGCAGGAAAAGAAAGTGCGGCTGAGCTTACAAAGCCCAGTGAACAGATATATATAATCGAACGCAAAAGATAACGGAAAATCAAAGGATACGATATAAGGTGCAAAGGATATCACAAGACATGATCAAAGGAATACAAATATAAGGTAAGACAAATCAGAAGTCAATTCATAGTGTAAGGTAAGATGAATCAGAAAAATCAAATCAAGTCCAATTACCAAGCCCAAACAAATCATATCATAGTAACCATGGAGTCATGAGCTCCAAAATTTGTGAAAGACGTGGAATGCACCCAAACATCAGTCACCAAATATACATATATCATAATGTCATAATCCATCGAATACAAAACAAATCTAGGATGCATCCATACGCCCCTTAAACAAATAATAATCTTCATAATGCGCATATAATATCAAATGGGGGACGGCGTGAGAAATCACTCACTCATACATGAGTCATGCCAAAGGTGCATCAATGACATGGATGTTACCTCATGCGTAAGGAAAACAAATAGTGGCTCGGGTCTCAAACTGAAGGGTTCAAAGCAAAGTCATATCAAAGTTCATTTCAAAGGGATCATAGCAAAGGTTCAATGTCAAAGGTTCAAATATCAAAGGTAGCATAGCAGGGTTCAAATAGAACATAATAACAGATCATATAAGAGAACCAGATAAAAGCGCTCAATCAAATGAAGCAATCACATAAAGTAAATCAAAGATAGAGAGGAATATGTCATGGAGAAATCCTAAACGAAAGGTCAGAAATATCTTGTACCTTATTCCGAAGCAAAGCAATAATCAAAGAAAACACCACAGGAATATCAAAATCACTCCCTCTTGACCGAACCTAAAGAAATGATAAATTCGAATTACAAACCATTCATTTAAGTTATACTTTCCATTTTTAGTAACTTTCCATTTTTAGTAACTTTCCATTTTTAGTAACTTTCCATTTTTAGTAACTTTTCATTTTTAGTAAGTTTCCAAAATTAGTAATATTCATCATTTAAGATTCTATTCAAAATACTTAATAGAATCTCAAATGATGAATATTACTAATTTTGGAAACTTACTAAAAATGGAAAGTTACTAAAAATGGAAAGTTACTAAAAATGGAAAGTTACTAAAAATAGAAAGTTACTAAAAATGGAAAGTATAACTTAAATGAATGGTTTGTAATTCGAATTTATCATTTCTTTAGGTTCGGTCAAGAGGGAGTGATTTTGATTTCCTGTGGTGTTTTCTTTGATTATTGCTTTGCTTCGGAATAAGGTACAGATATTCTGACCTTATCGTTAAGGTTTCTCATGACATATTCCTCTCTATCTTTGATTACTTATGTGATTTGCTACATTTGCTCTGAGCCTTTTATCTTGGTTCTCTTATATGATCTGTTATTATGTTCTATTTGAACCCTGCTATGCTACCTTTGATATTTGAACCTTTGACATTGAACCTTTGCTATGATCCCTTTGAAATGAACTTTGATATGACTTTGCTTTGAACCCTTTAGTTTGAGACCCGAGCCACTATTTGTTTCCTAGCCATGAAGGTAACATGGCCGTGTCATTGATGCACCTTTGCATGAACTCATGTGTGAGTGAGTGATTTCCTCACGCCGTCTCCCATTTGATATATATTCGCATTATGACGATTATTAATTTGTTTTAAGGGGAGTATTGGCTGCATCCTAGATTGTTTGTATTCGATGGATATGACATTCATGAATATGGATAATTGTGACTGATGTTTGGGTGCATTCTACGTCTTTCACAAATTTTGGGAGCTCAATTACTCCATGGTTTACTATGAAGATTTGTTTGGGCTTGGAATATATGGACTTGATTTGATTTTCTGATTCATCTTACCTTACACTATGAATTGACTTCTGATTGTCTACTTATATTTGTATTCTTTAGATCATGTCTTTTGAACCCTTGCACCTTATATCGTATCCTTTGATTTCCGATATCTTTGCGTTCGAATTATATATATCTTTCACGGGCCTTATGTAAGCTCAGCCGCACTCAATCTTTTTCCTGCGGCAGGTACTAAGCCAGGAGCTGGGGGTTGCTTTTCGGATATGATTGCTGAGTGTGGACTTACCCTAGAGATCAAGTATTTGATATAATGATTTGTTACTTTTCGAGACATTCGATATTTCGGTTATTTTGTCTGGATATGTTCGTCTTTTAGAACTTATGTACCTTAAGTCATGTGACTTTATTTTCCTTAGTTATTTATTTGAGAACTTCCGCTGATTAGTAACTTTCCCATTTTAGTAACATTCCATTTTTAGTAAGTTTCCAAAATTAGGTAATTAGTCATCATTGAGATTCTATTAAGTATTTTGAATATTTTAGGGACTTAACCTGCCCAACCTTACAAGTTTAGGGTAAATTAAGCCAACTTCGCATATTTTAGGGTTTAATTACACAATCAACAATTTTCAAGGTTAAAATGTAAATATCAAAGTTTCCTTTTATTCAATAAACCTTCACATTATTTGTATTTAAAGTCAAACCCTTAATTACACAATATACAAATTTAGCCCTTTTTGGTTTATTAGATTATTTAAACAATATCTTTAATTATCCATAATTACAAAACAAGTCCTTAAAGATTCAATAGACAAATTCATACTTTATACAATAAATACTGAACCAAACTTTCTACTTTTTTAGAATTTACAATTTCAGTCCCTCTATTTTAATTAATTAATTTCTAATTACTTATTATATATAATTAACCATTTTAATCCAAAATAATATCAAAATGACATCTTATACCCCCCAACTTATTTTATACAGATTATAATAAGTATAATAACATGTTTAAAACAGACCTCATAGTTTCAGAAATTACAAATCACCCCCTTATACTTTAAATTTACAATCGGCTAACAATTAAATCAACAAAACCCTAATTTAATTTTTCCCAATCACCAACACAATTATTTCCCAATCATTAGCATTAATTGCACCTGGAAAAAATAGCAAAACCCTAACCCTAATTCATTTTAACAATTTTCTTTCCTTTTTCCCTTTATTCGAATTCGGCAAACACAATTAAATCCAAATCAATTATTCGGGCCTCTATAAAAATTATCCAACAATTTTTCTGAGTCATATATGATATAAACAACCTTAGAAAAATATAAAATCAATTTTACAAATATTATAAATGCCGATTACATAACTAGCTAAAAATTAGGGTTTCGAACATGTTTTAATTATTTCGACCAAAATAACATGCATGATAATTTTTCTTAAGCATAGAACGAATTAATATGATGAAAAATGAGATACAAAAATACCCTTGATGATCCTTGGTGATTTTTCGAATTATTGACACACGAATTTGTTTTTCGAACCAAATAAATTCCCACGATCGAACCAAGCCTTAAACAATCTTTCCAATATTTTTCCCACGATCCTTGACCTTCAAAACACCTTAGAAAATTCGTGCTAGCTCTGGAAAAATTCTTGTGCCGCCTCTTTTGATTTTTAGGGTTTCGGCTATGTTTTTCTTTTAGGGTTTAACAAATAAAATGCATAAAAGAATTTTAATAGGGTATCTTGGCCAAGTTTTGGGCTTTTAAAAATGACTAATTCAAATTTTAAAACTTGCATAATTATTTTGTATTTATCCTAATTTTATTTCATTTAATTTGTAAAGTATAAATACATAAATATTAATATTTTCGGCTAAAGTATATATACATAATTATTAATTATTTTTCTTATATAATATAAGGTATTTTAATCTTACATAAATTTCATAATTGTCATATGTTATATTTTCATAATTTCTAGAATTAAAATGAATTTTATTCATGCTTTTATGTAATTTTCTTGGCATAGGTAATTTGGTATTTTACACTTGTTGAGATTTTAGGGTTTACAGTGTGTCTAACAAAACACTATTAGCAAACCATATTTTTTAACAATTTCATAAGCATATTTAGATTGGTTTATAAAGATGCCTCTGGGACTTTGAGAAATTTGTAATCCTAAAAAGAATGACATTTGCCCCATCATTGACATCTTGAACTTAGTGGTCATCTGATTAGCAAACTCATTACACATGGCAATATTAGTGGATGCAAATATTATATCATCAACATAAATTTGTACCAGTAATAAGTCGTTCCCAGCTTGCCGTGTGAAGAGTGTTGGATCAACTGCACCTTTGGAGAATTGTTGTGAGATTAGGAAGCTTGACAGCATGTCGTACCATGCACGTGGTGCTTGTTTGAGACCGTAGAGGGCCTTTTTGAGCTTGTACACATGCGATGGGTTGTCCTGATCAACAAATCCTTCTGGTTGAGAAACGTAGACCTCTTCTTTGAGCTCGCCATTTAAGAAAGCCGTTTTGACGTCCATTTGGTAGATCATCATATTCTTATGAGCGGCATTTGCTACGAAGATACGGATGGCCTCTATTCTAGCAACCGGTGCAAATGATTCCTCAAAATCGATTCCCTCTTCTTGCCTGAATCCTTGAGCAACTAGTCTAGCCTTATTCTTTAGTACCCCGCCAAATTCATCCGTCTTGACCTTATAAATCCACTTTAGTTTGATCAATAACACTTTATCTGGACACGACACCAATTCCCAAACTTCTAGTCTTTGAAATTCATGAATTTCTTCTTGCATTGCATCGATCCATGACGGTTCGGTCATTGCTTGTTTGAAGTTCTTTGGTTCTACCAAAGTTAGGAAGGCATCAAAGTAACACCACATGGTGTCAGTTTGGAGTTGCTTTCTCGTAAAGACAGAGCGAGAAGGATCTCCGATTACATTTGCTATAGGATGATCCTTAGTCCATTTACCAAGGTGTTCAAATAGAGTGTGGGTTTGTCTCACATTTGATGATGACCCTTGAGAAGTTGATTCTTCATGAGGAGATTCATTAAGTGGATCATCACGAAAGATTGGTGTTTTTGGTGATTCTTCAAAACCTTAAGAAATGTTTGGAGATTGTTCTTGTTCTTTGTGATGAGTACTTGATGTTGGAGACAATCCTGTCAATGGTAGTTGACACAAGAGAATTAGCTAAAACCACAGCTCTCAGAGCAGTAGCTTCTTGAACTGGAGAAACAGCAATTGATGGAGGAGTGAAGTATTCATCGAACATTGGTTGAAACAAGCGATCCCAATCATCTCTTGGTGGTGGAATACAAGGGATGTTTTGAAACAGGTTTGGAAAGAGTTTCCAGACGGGGATGTTGCAGGAGTCCATAGAATGAAGCCCGGTCCTGACTGAACTATCAGAATCCATTGATGGTCAGCCTCATCGAATCACATGATTGGTTTCTATAATTTTTCGGGCTCATTTGTTGTTGATTCTGAACGCTTTATTTGCGGGCACGTAACCAACAAAAATACCAATGTTAGCTTTTGCATCTAATTTACCCAGGTCGTCATTGTCATTGGTAGGATAACAGAGTGCACCAAAGACATGAAAGAATGATAAATCTGGTTTCTTATCTTGCATAAGCTCATATGGAGTTTTGTTGTATCAAAGGCGGATTAATGAACGCTTTTGGGTGTAACAGGCTATATTGATTGCTTCGGCCTATAAAAATAATGGAGCTTTTGAAAATATTAACATTGTACGAGCAGCTTCTACAAGAGTTCAGTTTCGCCTTTCGACAATGCCATTCTGCTGAGGAGTGCGGGCAACAGATGTTTGATGCGAGATGCCAACATTTTCATAAAATTCACGAAGTGTCTGATTGACAAATTCGGTTCCATTATCTGTTCGAACATTACGGATGGTGGCATTCAAACGAACTTGAATACTTTTAATGCATTTAATGATGGCCTCATAAGCTTCATCTTTTGTCCTCAAAAATCTGACCCAAGTAAATCTTGAGTAATCGTCGACAATCACTAAGATATACCTTTTCCCGTTAATACTCGCCACACGCATCGGGCCACACAAATCCATATGCAAAAGATATAGTTTCTCTTGGTTAGTGTCTTTCATTTGGGTTGATGAAGAGGGAATTCTATGCATTTTTCCTAATACACATGCTGAACACAGATGATCTTTCATAAATATAAGCCTTAAAATGCTCGAGCAAAGACCGAATTTACTAGCTTAATTTAAGATAGTAGATCAACACCTTCTAAATTGCAAATAAAGCAAGTGTTTTTCTGAAATGCAACTTCAAGATCCGCATCACAAAATTGGCCAACAGAAAACAAGTTATGACCAAGTCCCCCAATGTAGTAAACCCTTGAGATAATAACGTTTCCCAGATGATAGTCACCATACCCCATAATCCTTGCAATCTGGTCGTTTCTAAATCTAACAGTACCCAGAAATTCACTAACAAAGTTCATGAGCTGAGAGCGATTCCCTGTCATGTGTTTCGAACATCCGGAGTCCAGATATTAAAGTACAATCTGGACAACCTGTCATGACAAGAGAAGAAGAAGATGGAATATCTGTAGCATTAGATCCCCAAGTTTGATTGGGTTCTGAGTGGTTAGCATTCTTAGATTCCACAATCTTAGGTTTTTTACTCGAACCTATATTTTTAACATTTTTGGGTTTCCTGCTATAGACTTTTAACTCTGGTTTTTGTATATCATCTGAGTGGGAAGTGGTTTGCTTAGGAGGCACTACGTTAGTTGAGGTGAACCTAGTTAAAGGGCACGAGTTACCAACTATAGTGAAAGTTCTGCCTGTTGGTTTCCACTTAAATCCTACTTCAGTGAATACATGACCCGTAGGTTTCCAAATATTTTGCTTTTTATGTTTCTTAGCAGATTTAGCACGGTTATTCCCATTTTGCACAAGATCAAGAAGACATTTATCATGAACACCATCAAACATAGATTTATTACAAGTAGCACAGAGAATATCAGAATTCGCATTTGACAGAGACTGCTTAACATCAACATCACAAACAGGTTTAACAACACGATTCATTTTATTAACTTTCCTAGGTTGGGCTTCTACTTTATTCTTCTTGTTCCTACTTGGTGTTTGCGAGATCCTATCATTCTTTTTATTGCCTGGAGGCTTTGATCCGCAAATACTAGTAGAACACTTCACTCCTGTAGAAGACAACACAGGTGTGTTAGAATCTGAAGTATTAGAAGACTCTACCTGTTTAATGTTGCTTGAGGATGTGAGAGGTTCAGCGACCTAACTTTCTTGACATTGTTTATTGGTGTGACAGCAATCTTCTTAGAACTTGGTGTTATCGCATTAGTGCACGTATCTTAAACATATACAAGCAACTCCTAAATTCTTGTGGCATACTTATAGGCAAAGTCTAACTCGCTATCTAAAGGTTGTTTCGCCTTAGCTAGTTCGACTATTTCCCGAAGAATATTAGCATTTTCTTGAGTGTTCTTAATATAGTCTATGTGAGCTTCCCTATTTTGCAATAACCTAGGAGGATACGGTACTAAATCAAGCTGCGGATATCGGACCAACGATAAAGGATTATGTATCTTGAAAATGAAGGAAAGAAAATCTTTTAAAAAAATTTTGGTTATAAACTAGGTTTTGAAAATGACCTAGTTCCCTATAACCTTGGCTCTTGATACCAATCTGTAACACCCCCAAAATCAGACTTGCAGCGGAATGGTAACAATGGGGTGTCACGTCGTAGTACAACAAAAAAGATATAGGAAACGACCTCAAAGAGACGTTTTTAAATAAGTAATCTTCGATGCATTATAAAATATCAGAGCCTTCACATTAGGTCCCACATACTTGGTAAACTTCATAAGACTTCAACATGCATTTGTAACATAAAAGTTTTACTGTTTCAAAAGATGACTTAAGTTTTTATAGGTTTTAGAGTGCGTCAAATTTTAAGAAATCACATAATCCATCTTTATGATATCCCCGCAGCTCCTCTCCAGAATCACACCTTAGAACCTGAAATTAAACATGCTAAAAGTCAACACAAAGGTTGAGTGAATTCATATGTTTATCAGTAAAAGGGTGGACCACAAGATTTGAGTAATGGTAGACTATGAAAGATATTCAGTAGTCCAAAATAGGTATTATTGCACTAGACTCATGACATCGTAGCCGTATTCGAAATTCTTAGGGAATTTCACCTGAGTTCGTAATTATAAGGGAATTGCACCAGTATTCGTAATTATAAGGGATTTGCACCAGTATTCGTGGCTCTTAGGCAATAACATTCAGGCAATAATCTGGATAGCATACAATTTAAAATACTTGTGTCCAAAGTAAAACAAACATGTAATTTCACCCCATAGAGTTTGTAAAACAAGTAGATAGAAATGGGGCTATGAACTCACCTTGAGTTAATGATAATCCAAATATAACAGAAAAGGCGTCACGGTAAAGTCGAAATGCAACCTAATTAAATATAGGTCGTATAAGTACTAAGCATGATGATTAAATACTACCATATACAATTCTATATAGATACATCACCATCTAATTGCGTTTGTGAAATCGTATTTATAAAGTTAAAACGTTTATAAATGTTTCATTAGTAAAAACGATGTAACATTATTGTTTTAAGCCCGTTTCTTACGTTTCTTATGTCCACGCTTTCGTATTAAGACGAGTTATCAAAATATTACATTTTCATATTTTTAGTCCTTTGATGAACAGTGATTTTTACTGTTCATTCCAATTATAAACTTATTTTTATAACTTTAATTAACGTAAAACCTGTAAATGTAGTATTTTATTCGTTATAGCTCCATTTTTAGCGATTATTTCGAGCACGTATTTGTTATTAAAAGTTCTATCATATTAATGATGTTTTCAAAATGTTATTTACTGATGTGAACAGTAACATTTATAAAAATAGTTTTATAAAAGTATTTATTGTCGTAAACTCGCGAAATTCATAACTCCTTCGTTATTGATTAGCGTATCTTGTAATTAGCGTATCTCCTTCGTTATAAATTGGTTTTAAGAGTTTCTTACCTTTTTGGAATCCTCATGAGATGTAGTATTTTATAAAAACATAAAATCAATAGATTAAATTTAGAATTCTAACAGCAAGTTTTGAAGTTTGTGATAAAAACATGTTTAAACTTGATTTTTGTACTTTTAAGCTTAACCACTTTGTTACAAGTCCATTACAATACTTATTATCACATGTCTTAAATCCTTAGGGTCTGTAGTCCATGATTATTCCATATATTGTCCAAAAATCATAAGATCCAAATGTGTACACACTTATTTATCCATGAACTTTCATAAGTATACTTTTTAGTTAACTTGTTTACATATACTTTTATACATAACAAACACTTGTACATTACTTATACTTCCATTATAACATGATATGAACATTCATACAATATATATAAAAGTTTACCAAATCATAAACAAGTGTAAAAATCTACTTTTACAAGTAAACATGTTCTTAGATGGTGATTAACTACACAAACATTATATATGCATAAAATCATGAAAACAAAGAGATTAAGAGTTTTAGGTAACCTTAATATGAAGTGTAGTGATTAACAAAGTGATCTAAACCCTTATTTAGAAACCAAAACATAGCTTACAACCCTTGATAACCCTAATTCCAAATGAAACCCTAATCTTGCTTCTTGCTTGATTAACCCTTGTAAACCTTAAACCAATCCTTCAAATCACCTTAGGTTATCTTAGATATCATGTAGGAATGTGTGTAAATGTTGTAAATAAATTTTGGTATGGATTTGGTTTGTATTTGGGTTTGGCTGTGGGTTATGAAGTGTTAGGAATATTGTAATAGATAGTTACTACTAGTAGGTATGTAGTTCCTACTGGTAGAGTAAAAGTTCCTGCTGGTAGTTATGTAGTTCCTACTGGTAAGGATAATGTTATAGTTAGTGCTGGCAGATCAAAAGTTATTCCTGCTGGTAGAATAATATTAGTCCTGGTAGTATTATGCTTACTCCGAGTTGATAGTATAGTTAGTTAGTGATAAGGATATGCATGAGATATCCTAGGAAGTGATAATACTTATCTCTTTAGCGAGTCTTAGATAATAGTGTAAGTTAAGGGTTTCATGAGAATTAAAGAACTACGTCATAGATGAAGGGGAACGATCGAAAAACTCTTATTGTTAATGAGAAAGATCATAAGGATACATTGTTTGAGTAATTCTTCTTCTTTAACCCTTTTAACTATGTTGTTTATATTACCGCGTAAACAATAGTTTATATTAGTTAGATCTCTCTTAGATGTTTGCTTGTGATTACATAAGAACCTGCACCTTAACAGGCTTGAAAATCTATCTATGGGCTGGACCTACAATTGGTATCAAAGCCGTTAGAAGAGCCTCTGTTTACAGAAAGTTTACTATTCTCACGTCATAAAAACTTCACAATGACTTCCACCAATTCTTACCAACATTCTCTATGGTCATCACACCATCACAAACATTCTCTTTCCCATCAACATCTGAACCTGTGTTCTCTATGTCAACCTCTGAACCAACATTTGAATCTCCAAACTCTCAAACCTCACAAAACACACAGTCTCAGCAGCAATTCCAACAATATCACACAACCACTGTCTCAAACAATAATGCAAAATTTCCTTACTTAAAGAAGGATGTAATATGAACGTGGCCATGAATGAGGAGTACTGGATAATGAACAGTGATCACAACTTGTGACACAATGTTCCTCCAATTAGGAAAGCAGGAAAAAGACAAGAAGAGATCCAAAAGGAAATATTATGATACTTCCTCCTAATTTCTGTTGAGGAACACATGCTGTTCAAAGTAGATAACAAAAGAAAGACTAAAATGCTTCAAGTCTCTATCCTGAGATAACATGGCTGATTTCCATCATCTAGATGATGCAAGGGACAACTGGTTGGCTGTCAAAGCCAGTTTTGGAGGTAATGATGAGTCAAGAAAAATGCGGAAATCTATGCTGCAGAGCAGGAGTTTTTTTTATTTTCCCCCCCCAAGAAATTTAGGGTATCTAAATCAAGGGTCCTGCATAAGCTATGACAGGTTTCAAAATATTGTGCCAACTTAATCATAAAGCAAGCTAAGCCAGACAATGAAGATTGTAACATGAAGTTTCTCAGAGCACTTCCACCTTCTTGGTCACAAGTGGCCATCACTCTTAAAACAAAGGGTGGTCTTGATTATCTAAGCTTTGATGATCTGTACAACAAGCTTAGGACCCTTGAAATTGATGTGAAGGGTGGCTCAAGTTATGATTCAAGAGGTACTTCTGCTCCTACCCATTCAGCCTTTATTAGTGCTGCTAGCACTAATTCAAAGATGTCATATGCTGATTCACAAAATCAATCACCTTCAATCACTTTTACCACTACTTTCATCAGTGCTGATAACTTCTAGCATGTGATTTAGGTTCTCCATTCCTTTGTTGCTGAAAGTGATCCACAACAGCAGATCACTTATGAGGATTTTGATCAGATTAGAAAATTAGATTTGGAGGAATTAGACATCAAATGGCAAATGGCAATGCTTTCTGTTAGAATTAACAGATTTGAAAAGAAAGCTGGAAGAAAGATGAAGTTTAATAACAGGGATGCTGCTAGGTTTGGCAAGAGGAAGGTCAAATGCTATAAGTGTTCAGATTTGGGTCACTTTGCTAGGGAATGTACAGGGAAGCAGTTGGATTCTAAAGCAAGGTACTCTACATTCAAACTTAAGGAGCTAGATAAGTCTGAAGAACCCAAGGCCTTATTGTCTGTTGATTCAATGTTAAACTGGTCAGACCATGAAGGTGAAGATGAGGAAAAAGGTGGCTGGACAAGTAATGGGATGATTGCTGAGATTATGATTATGCTTTGGTGATTGCTTCTGTGATGTTTCGATGCGCTGCTGAATTTGCTCTTATGGGATTTACTACGCTCAGGTACAAATTACATTCCATTTTGTTGTAACATAAATATGCAGAACTTAAAAAGTATTTTGATAATTTAGAGGTTCAATATAAAGATTGTTATATCCAGGTTCAAGCATATAAAAATACATTACAAACCTTATAACAACAGAAGGCATGGTACCAAAATAATCAGCTAGCATTAGAAGAAAGGAAAAAAGAATTAGAATATTAACTTGCTGATTTTAGAAAACACTACAAACATTTAAAATCTACTGAAAAACGGGGAAAAGATCAGGTAAACTTGAAAAACTGAAAGATTAATGTAAAAACTTGAGGAGTCTAAGGCAAGGTTTGACAAATGGAAGGAGTCTTCCAAAAACCTGGACAAACTGATCAATAGCTCCATGTCCTCTAGATCAAAATTTGGTTTAGGATTTGGAGAAACTTTTGGATCAGAAGAGGTGTTTGAATCCTCCCACCCCTATCAATCTTTGACACCACTCATGAGGATTTAGGAAGGTAAACCTCTCTATGACATTTTTGCAAAGCTGTTGGAATGCAGCTGTTCCATCACCTATAACCAGGAACATCATGCCAACCACTTCCAACAAGCACTGGCCTTGATTATACACAAGTTACCTATGGTTCAAATCCAATAATTATTATAGAAACTAACTCTGTATCATTGACTTAGTCTCTGTGTGGCCTGATGCGTGTGGTGAGTATTAACGAAAAAAGGTATATCTTAGTGATTGTCGATGATTACTCAAGATTTACTTGGGTTAGATTTTTGAGGACAAAAGATGAAGCTCCAGAGGTAATGATTAAATGCATAAAAAATATACAAGTTCGTTTGAATGCCACCGTCCGTAATGTTCAAACAGATAATAAAACCGAATTTGTCAATCAGACACCTCGTGAATTCTATGAAAATGTTGGCATCTAACATCTGTTGTACACACTCCTCAACAGAACGGCATTGTCGAAAGGTGAAATTGAACTCTTGTAGAAGCTGCTCGTACTATGTTAATATTTTCTAAGCTCCATTATTTTTATGGGCCGAAGCAATCAACACAGCGTGTTACACCCAAAATCGTTCAATAATTCGCCGTCGATACAACAAAACTCCATATGAGCTTATGCAAGATAAGAAACCGGATTTATCATTCTTTCATGTCTTTGGTGCACTATGTTATCCAACCAATGACAGTGACAACCTGGGTAAATTAGATGCAAAATCTGACATTGGTATTTTCGTTGGTTACGCGCTCGCAAAGAAAACGTTTAAAATCTACAAACAAAAGAACCCAGCAAATTATAGAAAACAATCATGTGATTCGATGAGGCTGACCATCAATGGATTCTGATAGTTCAGTCAGGACCGGGCTTCATTCTATGGACTCCTGCAACATCCCCGTCTGGAAACTCTTTCCAAACCTGTTTCAAAACATCCCTTGTATTCCACCAAGAGATGATTGGGATCGCTTGTTTCAACCAATGTTAGATGGATACTTCACACCTCCATCAATTGTTGTTCCTCCAGTTCAAGAAGCTGCTGCTCTAAGAGCTGTGGTTTTAGCTAATTCTCTCGTGTCAACTACCATTGACAGGATTGTCTCCAACATCAAGTACTCATCACAAAGAACAAGAACAATCTCCAAACATTTCTCAAGGTTTTGAAGAATTACCAAAAATACCAATCTTTCGTGATGATCCACTTTATGAATCTCCTCATGAAGAATTAACTTCTCAAGGATCGTCATCGAATGTAAGACAAACCCACACTCCATTTGAACCCCTTAGTAAATAAACTAAGGATCATCCTATAGCAAACGTGATTGGCGATCCTTCTCGCTCTGTCTTTATGAGAAAACAACTCCAAACAAACGCCATGTGGTGTTATTTTGATGCCTTCCTAACTTCGGTAGAACCAAAGAACTTCAAACAAGCAATGACCGAACCGTCATGGATCGATGCAATGCAAGAAGAAATTCATGAATTTCAAAGACTAGAAGTTTGGGAATTGGTGCCGTGTCCAGATAAAGTGTTATTGATCAAACTAAAGTGGATTTATAAGGTCAAGACGGATGAATTTGGCGGGGTACTAAAGAATAAGGCTAGACTAGTTGCTCAAGGATTCAGGCAAGAAGAGGGAATCGATTTTGAGGAATCATTTGCACCGGTTGCTAGAATAGAGGCCATCCGTATCTTCGTAGCAAATGCCGCTCATAAGAATATGATGATCTACCAAATGGACGTCAAAACGGCTTTCTTAAATGGCGAGCTCAAAGAAGAGGTCTACGTTTCTCAACCAGAAGGATTTGTTGATCAGGACAACCCATCGCATGTGTACAAGCTCAAAAAGGCCCTCTACGGTCTCAACAAGGCACAACGTGCATGGTACGACATGCTATCAAGCTTCCTAATCTCACAACATTTCTCCAAAGGTGTAGTTGATCCAACACTCTTCACACGGCAAGCTGGGAACAACTTATTACTGGTACAAATTTATGTTGACGATATAATATTTGCATCCACTAATACTGCCATGTGTAATGAATTTGCTAATCAGATGACTATTAAGTTCAAGATGTCAATGACGGGGTAAAGGTCATTCTTTTTAGGATTACAAATTTCTCAAAGTCCCAAAGGCATCTTTATAAACCAATCTAAATATGCTTATGAAATTGTTAAAAAATATGGTATGCTAACTAGTGATTCTGTAGACACACTGTAAAACCTAAAAATCTCAACAAGTGTAAAATTACCAAAATACCCCTAATGCAAGAAAATTTCATAAAAGCATGAATTAATTTCATTTTAATTCTAGAAATTATAAAAATACAACATATGACAATTATGAAATTTATGTAATATTAAAATACCTTATATTATATAAGAAAAATAATTAATGTTTATGTATATATAATTTATGCCGAAAATATTAATATTTATGTATTTATACTTTACAAATTAAATGAAATAAAATTAGGATAAATACAAAATAATTATGCAAGTTTTAAAATCTGAATTAGTCATTTTTAAAAGCCCAAAACTTGGCCAAGATACCCTATTATAATTCTTTATACATTTTATTTGTTAAACCCTAAAACAAAAACATAACCGAAAAAACCTAATACAAAGAGGCGGCACAAGAATTTTTCCAGAGCTAGCACGAATTTTCTAAGGTGTTTTGAAGGTCAAGGATCGTGGGAAAAATATTGGAAAGATTGTTTAAGGCTTGGTTCGATCGTGGGAATTTATTTGGTTCGAAAAACAAATTCGTGTGTCAATAATTCGAAAAATCATCAAGGATCATCAAGGGTATTTTTGTATATCATTTTTCATCATATTAATTTGTTCTATGCTTAAGAAAAATTATCATGCATGTTATTTTGGTCGAAATAATTAAAACATGTGTTCGAAAACCCTATATTTTTAGCGTGTTATGTAATCGGCATTTATAATTTTTGAAAATTGGAATTTTTTTATATTTTTATAAGGTTGTTTATATCATATATGACTCAGAAAAATTGTTGGATAATTTTTATAGAGGCTCGAATAATTGATTTGGATTTAATCGTGTTTGCCGAATTCGAATAAAGGGAAAAAGGAAAGAAAAGTGTTAAAATGAATTAGGGTTAGGGTTTGGTTAATTTTTCCAGGTACATTTAATGCTAATGATTGGGTAATTATTGTGTTTGTGATTGGTAAGAATCAAATTAGGGTTTTGTTGATTTAATTGTTAGCCGATTGTAAATTTAAAATATAAGGGGGTGATTTGTAAATTCTGAAACTATGAGGCCTGTTTTAAACATGTTATTATACTTATTATAATCTGTATAAAATAAGTTGGGGGGTATAAAATGTCATATTGATATTATTCTTGGATTAAAATGGTTAATTATATATAATAAGTAATTAGAAATTAATTAATTAAAATAGAGGGACTGAAATTGTAAATTCTAAAAAAGTAGAAAGTTTGGTTCAGTATTTATTGTATAAAGTATGAATTTGTCTATTGAATCTTTAAGGACTTGTTTTGTAATTATGGATAATTAAAGATATTGTTTAAATAATCTAATAAACCAAAAAGGGCTAAATTTGTATATTGTGTAATTAAGGGTTTGACTTTAAATACAAATAATGTGAAGGTTTATTGAATAAAAGGAAACTTTGATATTTACATTTTAACCTTGAAAATTGTTGATTGTGTAATTAAACCCTAAAATATGCGAAGTTGGCTTAATTTACCCTAAACTTGTAAGGTTGGGCAGGTTAAGTCCCTAAAATATTCAAAATACTTAATAGAATCTCAATGATGACTAATTACCTAATTTTGGAAACTTACTAAAAATGGAATGTTACTAAAATGGGAAAGTTACTAATCAGCGGAAGTTCTCAAATAAATAACTAAGGAAAATAAAGTCACATGACTTAAGGTACATAAGTTCTAAAAGACGAACATATCCAGACAAAATAACCGAAATATCGAATGTCTCGAAAAGTAACAAATCATTATATCAAATACTTGATCTCTAGGGTAAGTCCACACTCAGCAATCATATCCGAAAAGCAACCCCCAGCTCCTGGCTTAGTACCTGCCGCAGGAAAAAGATTGAGTGCGGCTGAGCTTACATAAGGCCCGTGAAAGATATATATAATTCGAACGCAAAGATATCGGAAATCAAAGGATACGATATAAGGTGCAAGGGTTCAAAAGACATGATCTAAAGAATACAAATATAAGTAGACAATCAGAAGTCAATTCATAGTGTAAGGTAAGATGAATCAGAAAATCAAATCAAGTCCATATATTCCAAGCCCAAACAAATCTTCATAGTAAACCATGGAGTAATTGAGCTCCCAAAATTTGTGAAAGACGTAGAATGCACCCAAACATCAGTCACAATTATCCATATTCATGAATGTCATATCCATCGAATACAAACAATCTAGGATGCAGCCAATACTCCCCTTAAAACAAATTAATAATCGTCATAATGCGAATATATATCAAATGGGAGACGGCGTGAGGAAATCACTCACTCACACATGAGTTCATGCAATGGTGAACAATGACACGGCCATGTTACCTTCATGGCTAGGAAACAAATAGTGGCTCGGGTCTCAAACTGAAGGGTTTAAAGCAAAGTCATATCAAAGTTCATTTCAAAGGGATCATAGCAAAGGTTCAATGTCAAAGGTTCAAATATCAAAGGTAGCATAGCAGGGTTCAAATAGAACATAATAACAGATCATATAAGAGAACCAAGATAAAAGGCTCAGAGCAAATGTAGCAAATCACATAAGTAATCAAAGATAGAGAGGAATATGTCATGAGAAACCTTAACGATAAGGTCAGAATATCTGTACCTTATTCCGAAGCAAAGATAATCAAAGAAAACACCACAGGAAATCAAAATCACTCCCTCTTGACCGAACCTAAAGAAATGATAAATTCGAATTACAAACCATTCATTTAAGTTATACTTTCCATTTTTAGTAACTTTCCATTTTTAGTAACTTTCCATTTTTAGTAACTTTCCATTTTTAGTAACTTTCCATTTTTAGTAAGTTTCCAAAATTAGTAATATTCATCATTTGAGATTCTATTAAGTATTTTGAATAGAATCTCAAATGATGAATATTACTAATTTTGGAAACTTACTAAAAATGGAAAGTTACTAAAAATGGAAAGTTACTAAAAATGGAAAGTTACTAAAAATGGAAAGTTACTAAAAATGGAAAGTATAACTTAAATGAATGGTTTGTAATTCGAATTTATCATTTCTTTAGGTTCGGTCAAGAGGGAGTGATTTTGATATTCCTGTGGTGTTTTCTTTGATTATTGGCTATTGCTTCGGAATAATGTACAAGATATTTCTGACCTTTCGTTTAGGATTTCTCCATGACATATTCCTCTCTATCTTTGATTTACTTTATGTGATTGCTTCATTTGATTGAGCCTTTTATCTTGGTTCTCTTATATGATCTGTTATTATGTTCTATTTGAACCCTGCTATGCTACCTTTGATATTTGAACCTTTGACATTGAACCTTTGCTATGATCCCTTTGAAATGAACTTTGATATGACTTTGCTTTGAACCCTTCAGTTTGAGACCCGAGCCACTATTTGTTTTCCTTACGCATGAGGTAACATCCATGTCATTGATGCACCTTTGGCATGACTCATGTGTGAGTGAGTGATTTCTCACGCCGTCCCCCATTTGATATTATATGCGCATTATGAAGATTATTATTTGTTTAAGGGGCGTATGGATGCATCCTAGATTTGTTTTGTATTCGATGGATTATGACATTATGATATATGTATATTTGGTGACTGATGTTTGGGTGCATTCCACGTCTTTCACAAATTTTGGAGCTCATGACTCCATGGTTACTATGATATGATTTGTTTGGGCTTGGTAATTGGACTTGATTTGATTTTTCTGATTCATCTTACCTTACACTATGAATTGACTTCTGATTTGTCTTACCTTATATTTGTATTCCTTTGATCATGTCTTGTGATATCCTTTGCACCTTATATCGTATCCTTTGATTTTCCGTTATCTTTTGCGTTCGATTATATATATCTGTTCACTGGGCTTTGTAAGCTCAGCCGCACTTTCTTTTCCTGCGGCAGGTATCTAAGCTAGGAGCTGGGGTTGCTTTCGGGATATGAGTGCTGAGTGTGGACTTACCCTAGAGATCTTAGTTTTGATATATGAATTATTACTTTTCGAGACATTTGTTATTTCGGTTATTTCGTTTGGATATGTCTGTCCTTTGAGAACTTATGTACCTTAAGTCATGTTGACTTATTTTTCCTTTGGTTATTTATTTGAGACTTCCGCTGTTTATGCTTGTGTTATGATTATGTATGCCTTTGATGTCACACCATATTTGTAATACTTCTACCCTTTAGGGTCGGGGCGTTACAATTTATGGTATCAGAGCTGCCAGGTTAATCATGACGAGGTCTTATGACCTTAGAGCTTAGGCTATGACCTGTGAGGATTGGGTAGACATTAAGTTCCTTCTGCGTAACTCTCTTCCGTAACCTATCTTGTTTTCGTTTGCTAATCGTTTCTCGATCGTTCAGATGGTGACTACCCGTAGAAATTCGGATGACGATGTTCCTAACTTCGAGGCCATGATTACTGCTCATTTTATTTGATACTGGGGCTATACATTCTATTATATCTACCGCTTTTGCTAAGAAACTTAAAATGACTCCTACACCATTAATTGAACGTGTAATCATTTCAACACCAATGAAGAACCATATGCTTATTGACCATGAATATGTTAACTGCCCTTTACGTTTTGATGATCGTATTCGTCCTGCGAATTTACTTCCTATACATATGTTCGACTTTGATGTGATTCTTGGCATGGATTGGTTGGCTTCTCATCAAGCTACCATTGACTGCTATGATAGGACTGTGATATTTGGTAACGTTCGCCAACCTGAATTTGTTTATCATGGTTCCTCACCGCTTAAGTCAGTTAAGCTCATCTCTGCTATGAAGGCACGTACCTTGATTTCTCATGGGTGGCAAGGTTTTCTGGCTTCTGTTATGTACACATCTTTGGAGAGTCCTAATATTAAAAATCTTTCTGTTGTTTGTGAATTCGCTGATGTTTTCCCCGATGAACTTCCTGGACTTCCTTCGGCTAGAGAGATTGAATTTGGCATTGAGTTAACTCCCGGTGCTGAACCTATCTCAAAGGCTCCGTATCGTATGGCACCTATTGAATTGAAAGAGTTAAAGGAGCAGTTACAGGAGATGTTAGAGAATGGATTTGTTAGACCCAGTGTTTC